>JAYECN010834798.1:0-42168 GCA_035222435.1 Microcambeva ribeirae
CCAGCCCCGCCTGGCTGCCACCCTGTGCCCCGTGCTCTGGGTGTCCCTGCTGGAGCAGGGGGCTGGACTGGGTGATCTCTGGAGGTCCCTTCCACCCTCAGCCGTTCCGTGGTCAAGGCTGTTGGTCCCCTCGTGCCCGGCTGAGCCCTCCTGTTGCGCCCATCACTGGCTCCCGTCGCGCTTTGCGCTGCCGGGGAGATGGTTGTCCCACTGCGGCCGGGTCCCTCCGCCAAGCAGGGCCCCTATGGAGTGACCCAGCTGGAGACGGGCATGGAATGAGGGAAAGGCCGCTGGGCGCAGCAGCAGCGGCTCTTCCGGAGCGGGGAATGACGGCGCAGCCAGCGCCGCTCTTATGCTTGGAGCAGCTGAGCAGCCCGGGCGGCGCGGAGCGGGGACAGCGGGGACCGCGGGGACCGTCAGCAGCGTCCCGCTCTGCGGCTTGGCTCACCCGCTCCCACCCACTCCGTGAGGTGGAGCCACTCCGTCGGGAACACCCGGCCCCGGCTGCTCCCACGGGATGCAGGTAGTCAGGGTGGGAAAAGGCAACCGGAGCCGGCTTGGGCTGCAGGCGAGGCTGGGGCAGCCGCTGTCCTGGTGTTTCTGTGCGTGACCTCCATGGCAGTCAGACACGGAGCGGGGAACAAAAGCTCCCTCCAGCCCTGCTTGTTCTTCCCAGCCCTATTTGGAAAGAATCTCATGGGAAGCCCTGGAAGGATTTTTTCCTTGTCATGAAGCTGAGCTGGTTCTGTTTCTCATGGTTGTATATTAAAGCTGGTGACCGGGGTGGGAAACGGCCTCTCTGTCTAAACAGGCATCTCTGCAAAAAATTGTCTGTTCCCGGCAGTTTTTCTAGGTGTGGGATTTTTGAGGAGCCTCCCTGGATCCGTGACCATGTGAAGATCTCTGCAGTCACTGTGGAGAAACACTCAGCTCTCCTGCCTGCGATGGCGCTGGAAGGCGTTTGCAGCCTGAGCAGCGGAGGGCAGAGAGATCCCAGCCCCGTGCAAGAACCAGCCGGGTCACTGAAGGGCAGGTGCCGCGGAGCCGCCGAGCGCCCGCCGGGGACGCCGCGTCCGCGCGCGGCCTCAGCCCGGGGGGCCTCGTGCGGCTGCTCCTGGCGCGGCCTCCTTGTCGCTCCCGTCGCGTTTGGCCTCCGGGTTACGGCGGGGCGACGTGCCGGGCTCCTGGCGCCGGGGCGCCCGTCCCTGTGCCACGGGCACGGCCGCCCCGCGTCCTGCCCTCCGCGGGCTCGTCCTGCGACGGCGCCTCCCGCGCTCCCCTGCCAACACCGTCCTGCCTTGTCATTCCCTCCTGGATAAATTCCCTTCTACAACCTCCTTGGGGGGCACTGCTCCCCCTGGGAAAGCCGCCAGTGGGATGCGGAGGGAGCGGGAGTTGGAGACGGGGAATTGCGGCACTCCGTGTGCGGACGTCTGTCCCGGCTCCGCCGGGCGTGCGCCCACGGGAGCTGCGCGCCCGGTCCTGCACCTCCCCCCGGCCCCGGGGCCTCCCCGTCGCGCCCGTCCTGGCGGAGCCGCCGCCGCAGCCGGGTCCTGCAGGTGGTCGCGGCTGCAGCCGCCGGCCGGAGCCCCAGCCGGGAGCCACCGCGGCCCGGCAAACCCCAGGTCCCGGCAGAGCCGGCGCGGAGGGGCCTGCGGAAACCCAGCGGCTTTGGGGGACCAAGTTCCTGATTTCTTTGCCTTTAAGCCTGGCAAATCCCTGCAGGTGGTAGGTGCCAGGCGGGCTGGGACTAGTGTGTCCGTCCCTGCGTCACCCATTCCTGGGCACGCTGCGCGTGGCCGCGTTTCACCTCCGGATCGCTGGGAACCGCAGGATCACTAGGACCCGCTAGGACTTAAAGGGGAGGAACGGCACCGCGCCGGCTTCTCCCTTCCCGGGGAGGGATAGCGCGACGTTCCCGGTGCGGTGGGGCGAAGGCCTGGGCGCTGCTGCTGGATCCCGGCTCCGCCGCCGGCCGGGGCCGCGCGGTCTGTGGCTCCCTCTGCCGTGCCCGGGCCGGCTCTCCCTGCCCAGCCGGGAGCTCCTGGGCTCAGCCCTCTCCCTCCCGAGACGTGGGTGTCTGCACACCCAACCATATTGATCCATGCAAAAGCAAAGGCACCAAATGGCAGGGAATCCCTCGGCACAGGCCGGGCGGCTGGCAGAGCCTCAGCTCCCCGCGCCGCTCCCTGGCTCATCCCGAGGGCAGGGACATTTCCCCTCTCACCCCTCTTTATTTAACCCTCTCCCGTTAGCCCGTCCAGCTCCCATTTTCCACACTGGGATTTTCCGCCCCTGCCTTTCCCTTTCCAGACGGTATTAGTGCCACAATCACGGCTGACCCCCGCCGGCGGGAGGGCCGACTCCTTACGGCAGGAGGGGACATTCCGCGGGCTGAGCGGTGCTTTCAGCCGCTCGGAGCGGGCGACGCTCCGGAGCGCCGGGGCTGGAGGCTCCAGGGCGCCCCAGCAGCGCAGAGGGTTCCGGAGAGCGGCGAGGGCGGCGTCGGATGAGGAGAGGCGCTCGCTGGGACGCCGAGGGCAGGCGGGGGAGCCGCCGGGCACGGGCAGCAGCACAACCTGCTCCAGCCTCCCCGGAGACCTGTGTGGAGAATTCCCCCGGGATACGGCCCTGGGAAACGAGGGGTCCCGGAGCGCCGGCTGGTGTTCAAGGAGCCCCTCGGAAGGCCACGTAAGCAAGGAGAAAAGCAGGGAAAAGCCTGACACGGAGCCGGCTTGGGCTGGAAATCTGCCCTTTTATCCCAGGTTCAGCCCTTCGTCTCCCATCAAAACCCCCGCGGCGGGACAGGCCGGGCCTGCACTGTGAGCGCTCTGGCCACGGGCGCCGCTGGACGGAGCCGCTCTCGCCTGCAACCCGTTTTGCTCCCTTTGCCCCCTTATTTTTAGTTCCAAAAGTTTAGCCGCTTCCTCTTTTTAAAGGGACCGGCTGCCAGGGAGAGGGAAAGAAAAAGGCAACACACCCCAGTGTTACAAAACCTTGTATTAATCATCTCCCTTCACTTTCAATATAACGTTGATATGAAATATAGCCATGACTCCTAGTTACATGGGAGGAAATGAGTAATAAATACAGTGTAGCAAGTTTAAATCACGAGGGTGTTTCACTGGTAACAACATTTGAAAACTGTACACTTGCAAAGACCAGCATCTCCAAACATTAGTGTGTCTTTATATCGGGGAAGCTTTTACATGTAACAAACATGCTGTTTCCATATATGACAAATTTAAAAAATAGGCATTGCTCGGCAACATTAACTAGGCAAAAATATTTCTTTGTGCACTAACTTTGTACAGAGGAAAATAAAAAGAAGAAAAAAAAACAAAAAAACAGGACTAAAGGCATGCATGTACAACGAAAGGCTGCCCGGAACCGGCATGCAACAGAAGAGAGTTCAAAGCTCTTTAAAGTAAGCTTACAATATGCATAAATACATCGGGGTTATATATTAATAAGGGAGGAAGTATTCTGTTTAACATTATTAACATTCCTGTTTGTTTTTTGTGTGTGTGTGTGTTTTTTATTTTTTTGTTATTTTTTTTTTCTTCCTATTCCTCCCAGAGGAATACACATTCACCTTTAAGTAAAGATAAAGGAATACAAAAAATAAAACTCACTTTGCAAACTCTGATGACTTGTATAAAATCAACTTTAGTGTTCTCCTAGCTGTGTGCAAATTATACCTCTGCAGGATCGACTTTTCCTCAGGCACATTCAGGAAGCCTAAACCCGGGCCGCGGCTCCGCGCCGCGGGAATCGCTTCCGCGCGCTCCCGCCGCCGCCGGCCCCGCTGCGCCGCTCCGGACAGACATCACAGTTTTGGCTCTTCCTTGGGGGCCAGGGACCGGCGGGGCCGGGACCCACGCGCGAGGCCCCGGTGCCGCTGGCCGAGCTCGCGACGCCTCAAAGGAAAAGCGGAGTTTCCTCAGCGTCGCGAGCGCTTCCACGGGACGAGGCGGGAAGGGCAGCGGGGCCCTCGGAGGCCACGCGGGCCAGGCGAGCGCAGCGGAGTCAAGCCAAGCTTGGCCAGGCTGGGCCGGGCTGAGCCGAGCCAGGACGCGCTGAGACGAGTCGACCGAGCTGGGCTGAGCTGAGACAAACGGGGCTGAACTGAGCCGGGCTGAGCCAGCCCACACTGAGCTGGGCGGAGCTGAGACAAACCGAGCTCAACCACGCAAGGCCGAGCTGATCCAAGCGGAGCGGAGTTGAGCCGGGTCAAGCCAAGCTGAGCTGGGCTGGGCTGAGCTGAACCAAGACGTGTTGGGTTGAGTCAACCAAGCCAAGCTGAGCCGGGTCAAGCCAAGTGGAGCTGGGCTGGGCTGAGCCAAACCAAGACATGTTGAGTTGAGTCAACCAAGCCAAGCTGAGCTGGGCCAGACAAAGACATGTTGAGTTGAGTCAACCAAGCCAAGCTGAGCTGGGCTGGGCTGAGCTGAACCAAGACGCATTGAGTTGAGTCAAGCCCAGCTGGGCCGAGCCGAGCCAGGCCACGCAAGGCCAAGCCGAGCGGCAAGGCTGCTCTCTGCTCGGCATTGGGACTGGCCACAGACAAGATCCCAATGGGGCCGGTGGTGGCGGCGCGGGCGCAGCCAAGGACACTTGTGTAGCCGCCGCCGCCACCTCCGCCGGGGCCAACAACAGCACCAGTGAACCCCTCCCTGCGCGAGGGCAGCGAGCGACGTCCCCGGAGGAGCTCGTGGCGACGCCGGGCGCGAGAGAGGGAGCGGAACAGAAAAGAAAGGGAAGGACAGGGAAGCAACGCGTCCGTGCCAGGACGTTACCGCGGGCTGCGGGCCGGCAGCACCGGCGCTGCCCAACTTCGGGGAAATGGGTAAATACAAAAAAGAAAGGCACTGCCGCTTTATTACTCAATATTCGACTTCACAGCCTCATTCATGCAACTGCGCTTTTTCCTTTTTCTCATATATATAAATAATTTTAATTCTATTTTAGGGTTCTTTTTTTCCTATTTTTTTTCCTTTTTCCTTCCGTTTTGGCGGAGCTCTGCGACCTGCACGCAGCACAGGCTGGGGCAGAGCCGGGGGCCTTCCCGAATGTGGCCGCAGCCTCTTCCTCCCTTCAGAACAAGGAACAGCAAACGCAACTAAGCCGTGACGACCCGAGACGCCGTCGATGGGAAAGGAGCTTTGAGGAAAGAAAAAAAGAAATCGAAAAAGAGAAGAAAGAAAGCAAATGTTTTGGTGGTGGTGAAGAACAGACACCAGCATGGAGACCAGCCGCAGCAACCCAGTGCGTCCCGCATCCCCAGCTGCGTCGCTAGCGCTCGGATAACCTGCTTCCCTGCTCGGCAAAGGAGTAAGTGGGCCCTGGCGCTCCCCCGCCGCGCGTCCCGCCGCGCTCCCTGCGTGCAGGGGCTTTAGCTTATTCCCCTCCTGCTTCTCCCGCCGCCGCCCGAGGGGGCCGTGGGCGCACGGAGCCCCCGTGGCTGCGCTTGCCGCTCCGGCACCTCCTCCAAGACCCGGCACCTGCTCCGACCTGCTCTCCGGCACCGCCACATCCAACCCGCCCTCGCTGCCCCACCAAGGGCTTTTGCTTTTTCCGGCCCTTTCCTGACACCGCTGCGAGCGCCGCGAATACGGAGATTTTTCAGGCACACTGAGAAGGCGTTTTCTTCTTTTTCCTGCGAACGCCGAGGCCGGACCCGGCGCCCCGCGGTCACAAACACCGTTTGCCCGCGGCCCTTCCGCCGCCCTCCCCGCGCTTTGCTTTTGCATTTTTTTGTATTTTTTTTTTTATTTTTTTACCCCGCCCCCCGCGCCCCAGCCAGCGTGGATGTGAGAAATGACAACACAAACTCCAAGGCTAATGATATGTTCACAAGGACAAACGGACACGTCCGCGGCGCGCGGGCGGGCGGCAGCCCCGGCAGAGCCCGCGCCGCAGTCGCTCCCCGGCCGCGCTGCTGCCGTCGCCTCCTAGATCGTAGACGTTCGGTCGACGCCATCTGCAAAGGGGAGGGTGGTGGGGAGGGAACGGACAGTTAGGAGGCGCCGGGAGCGGCGCAGACGCCCGGCCCCGAGCTCCGGACCCCCCGTTTCGGGAGCGCGGGGGATCCGCAGGGCGGTGCGGGAGCTGCATCCCGAGCTCGGAGCCGCCCGCTTGCCCCTCGTGGCCCTGCAGACTGGGGACGTTTCCCTGCCCAGGGCTCCTCCGGCCGTGGGGAACCTTCGCATGGAGGCGGAACGGAGCGCGGCGGCTCGAGGGGGCCGCCCGCCCTGCGCCCCTTCCTGCCCGGCCCCAGGCTGGTGCGGGCAGCTCCCTGCCCTCCGCGCCTGGCACCAGGACGTCTTCCCGGAGCGGCTCTCAACCACGTCGGCATCGCCGGAGCCGCAGAGCTGCCCGAGGCTGCCCGGAGCAGGGGCCCAACGCGGCCGCGGGCGAGCGCCGTGCGGTGCTGCCCTCCCGGCCCGGCCCCGCCGCCCTCCCGGCCTCGGCCGCTGCCCTTCCGAGACTGAAAACAAACAGGTTGGTTACTCTTGGGTTTGCATTGCTTTTTCGAAGGTTTATTTCTTTTCTCTCTTTTTGGAGCTATTTCGAGCACGACCATTTTAGAGAGGCTCCTGGGGGCTGCGCAGCCCTCGCCGAGCGCCCCCGTGCCGGCCGGGCTCCTGGCCGTGCCCGGCGCTGCTCCCGGTTTCCCTCGCCGGGTTATCCGGCCCCCGCGCGCCCGGCCCGGCCTCCCCGGGGCGCCGCAGGCAGCAGGGTCAGTAAATGAAGTGAAGCCCCCGGCCCGCTGGAGCTCTGGGGCGGCCAGGGCTCCGCCAGTGCCCGTCAGGAGGCTCGTGGGCTCCCACTGAGCAAGGAGCCGCTGAGGAAGCAGCGCAGAGCGTCCCAGCGCCGCGCTGGGGCCGCGGCCTCAGAGCCACAGGCTGTCCCAGCGCGCGGGGGGCGCGGAGCAGGGGCAGGCGCCGGGGGGCTCGGCCGCGTGGACGCGCTGCAGGAGCCCGAGGAGGAGGGAGTGCTCACCGCTGAGCGCGTGCTCCGTCATGCTCAGGCACAGGGACTCCAGCCTGTTGTTGATGTCGGGCTCCGTCACCGGCACCGGGAACTCTGCAGGGGAGAGAGGCGCGTGTCAGCGGAGCCGCCGCTCGGCCCCTTCCGCTCACCTGAGACTCAGCCCCTGGGCACGGCCCGAAGAGCTGGGCCAGCCTCACTGCGAGGCCAAAGCCGGCTGAACAGCCCAGGCCGGTCCCTCAGCGCTGCTGGGCTCACTCAGCGCCCCGGCCGGAGAAGTTTGTAAAAGCCGCGGGAGGTTTTCCTGCTTCTCGGGACAAGGGGTAAACCAGGGCAGCTCCGTGGCAGCGGGTGGGCGAAGCGACACGTTTCGATGTTGTGTCGGGGCTGAAAACACCCCGGGGAAGGGCCCCCACCAGGCGGCTGCTCGGGGAGGCAGCCGAGAGGCAACCGGCGCCCTCGGCCGTGGGCAGCAGCACGTGGGAGGCCAAGGCCTCCCTGCAGAGCCCGGCGGCCGGGGCCCGGGTGACCGGGAGGATGGTCACGTTCCCTGCTGGGAGACACTCCCTTTCCCTGCTTGGATATGCTCCTTTTCCCTACTCCGAGAAGCTCCCTTTCCCTGCCGAGAGCCACTGCCTTTCCCTGCAAGAAGACTCTCCCTTTCCCTGCTGGGAGAAACCCCCTTTCCCTGCAGGAATAGGCTCCCTTTCCCTTCTGGGAGATGCTCCCTTTCCCTGCAGGAAGATACTTCCTTTCCCTGCCGGGAGCCGCTGCCTTTCCCTGCCGGGCTGGGGCTGCAGTGCGGGATCGCGGGGCGGCTGCCGCGCTGCGACGTGGGAGGGCAGCACAGACCGGCGCTCGGCAGCCGCGGCAGCGCCCGGCGAGCGGCAGCGTCCCTGCTGCCTTTTCCTAACGCTCCACGGGAGCTGCAGGGGGAGCAGCCCCTTCCCACGGGGCAGGAAGGGCCCCCCGCGCTCCTCCCGCGCTCCAAGAGGCATTTTAATGTGGGCTCGATCCGTTTGTAATCAAAAAGCCCGCCAGCATTTCCTTAAATACCTCCGGCGTGGTAACTGATCCGCATCCCTGCTCCAGGTGATATTTCAGCCCCTGGGACAGACCAGTTTTGGTCCTAGTTTTAAATAGCGCCCACGTGGGGAGCCAAGCCCACACGTCCCCAGAGCAGGCACGAAGCTGCTGCTGCGCACGGTGCCGTGAACAGGCTCTGCCTCGTTCTTTGGGATGGATTTTTGGTTTCGGCAGAGCCACCGAGGCTTCCTCTTGCTCTGTTTGGGCACGGATTGCGTGCAGCACAAGTGCCCAGGAGCACGAAAGCTCCCCCGGGGATTTCATACTTTGGGGTCTACCCCTTGTTCAACCCTCAGGGGAGACCAACCTGAGATAGGAAGGTCAAGGTCCTCTGTGCCACGTCCCTGATGGGCATGTGGGGACAGGGCCGAGGCTCCAAGACCCCCAGACTGCAGGTAATATTTGCAGTAGTGATTTTGCGGATGGGCATCTAAAATACACCTTAAAGAGACCAGAGCTGCGTAAAGGGAGCTGCTGGCTCGCTGCCCCGCGCCGCGAAACGCCTGTCCGAGCGCCCGGCCACACCTAACTCTGCCCCGTGTCCCTGCAGATGTCCCAGCCCCCCGGGATCACCTGCAGCGCTCCCAGAGACCGCTGTGCCCGGGGACCAGAGCACAGAGACCCGCGGGGCTTCGCAGCGGCACCGGCTGCGCTTGGGCCCGGCGCGAGCGAGCGGTGAGCCTGGTGGCCGCGGCCCTGCCGCTTCATCGGGGCGCTTGGGTCACCTGCCTCTGCAGCCCTGCCTGCTCCTGGCCAGCACTACGGGCTTCGTTCATCCCTGTTTGCCAAGGCTTTGGTGAGCCGTGAATGCAAAGGGAGAGGGAGCCCAGCATCATATCAGGACTTGGTTTCCTTGCGACTTGTCCGTGTGCTTGGCGACGCTGCTCCGTGCCCCTTCTCCACCCTCACTCCCTGCAGACTAACACGCAGGGCTGCGTGTTCTCCGTCAGCGCCTGCAGAATCGTGTCCTTGCATTGCTGCTTAGTCAACAGAAGTTGACTTTTCTTGACTTTTAGTCAAGAAAAGGTATTTGCCACCTAAATTTGCCAGCTAAAACACTGCAGACTGTACATACGGAGTGAAGGGAACGGCCAAGCTGAAGCCCTGGTGGTAGCTTAGGAATGAGATGCAGTTTATTGACTCCCTGTCCCCCAACACAAGTTGCTGCAATAAGCACCAGGTAAGAAAAGCCACGTGCATGGGGCTAATGAAGTGCTGTGCAGAGAAAACTAGCACAAACATCCCCGAGGGGAGGAAGGTCACTCTGCAGGGTCTAGGTTCAGCCAGAAAGTCCCCCAAATCACAGGATGCTCTAATACACGGGAGCATTTTGGAGGTGTTTGGCACATAGAAGCACCAATATGGCAAGATTTGCCTTAATATGCATTACAAACAGAATTTCCCTTCAGTGCATGAAGTCACTTCCTCCCCACTGGCTCTTCCAGCCCATGCACAAACAGAAAAGGTGACTGAAGAGCTACAGCGCTCCCCGGCTAACAGAAAGCCTCTCAGAAGGAAGCTATGTAAGGCACTAGCACAGTCGAGATGTTATATATAGGGTCAAAATCCCTCCAGTGATGTCTCCAGTTGAATCAACCCAGTAATCTGACTAGCGTCAAAAAATATCTCGCTCGGATTGCGACAGCCTGAGCTTGCAGAGCCTGGCTGGCCGCCAGCCCAGCACCGCGGGCGCCCGCAATGCACCGTTTGCAGAGAGCCCGGCTGCGAGCGCGAGGTCCCCGCGGCCACCCGAGCGCTCGAGGGGCTGAGCAAGCAGCAAGGCCAGCACGGGCGGCTTCCTACCTGGCTGCTGGAACATCAGCATGGTCTGCGGGGAGGTGTGGACGGGCAGCGAGCGCGTCCTCTGCACCGAGCTGTGGCTCCGGCTGGGCATGCTGTTGCTGCCACCGGGGTTGGCAAACCAGAGGTTCTGCAAAGGGAAGGAGCGCGCGGCACCGTGAGACGAGCGGCGGCTGCGCTGGGCCCCCGCGGCCTCGTTCTGCCCCCCGCCCGGCCTCGGCTCGTCCCTCGCGCTCCGGTAACGCGCGTGCTGCCCTTCTGCCTCCCCGCTCCACCGGTCCCTTTTCCGTGCCCCTCTGCAGCGCGGCGAGCGAAAACAGGAAATGCCTGCAAACTGCTCTCACTGCTTTGGCTTAAAAAAATAAATAAGCGAGCGGCTCCAGCCGAGCTCAGCCCGCCGAGGGACATCGGAGCAAACTGCTCTGAGCTGATCGCAGCCAGCGGGGCGATTCCCTCCCTCCTGCAAGGGCAGCCATCCCCGCGGCGGGGAGCTCCCCAGCCGCCCGCGGCTTGAGCGCTGCCGGGAGCTCG
This sequence comes from Microcambeva ribeirae, assembly GCA_035222435.1. Lineage (NCBI taxonomy): Eukaryota > Metazoa > Chordata > Actinopteri > Siluriformes > Trichomycteridae > Microcambeva > Microcambeva ribeirae. The sequence continues at coordinate 10,411 of JAYECN010834798.1, forward strand.
AGGGCCCCCGGGGCTCCCCATGGCCGGGCAGGACCCACACCCCGTCCCCGCGGCCGCAAACTGACCTGTCTGCCCTGCTTGAGGATGGCGGGGCCGGCGGCGGCGCCGCGCTGCGCCGGGCCCAGCAGCCCGCCGGGCCCCAGCAGCCCCAGGCGGGCGGTGGGGAGGTTGCGCGAGGGGATCTGGAATTGCCGGGGGTTCCGCCTGCCCATTCCTGCGCCTGCAGAGCCAGCTGTCGGCAAGGAGTTCGACTGGCCAAAGCCTCGGCTGCGGAGAAGGGAGAGACGCGGGCTGCGGGGCGGAAGGAGGCGCCGCGCGCGGGAAGGGGCCCCTGGGCCATCTTGGCGCGCGCTGCTGCGAAGCTGCTTCTGTCGCGGCTTCCCGACGAGGCGAAGCCCCGTGGGGCTGGACCCGCGGGGTGCCTGTGCTGGCAGCGCAGCCGAGACCCGCTCGTGCCGGCAGCGCAGGCGGCTCCGGCCAGGAGCTGCCAGGCCGGGCCCCCCGGACGCGGCGTGGGTGGTTTGCAGGGCCGGCGCGACCCTGGCTCGCAGCAGATATAAAAAGCTCCGGTCGTGACAGCCGGCCACCCACGGCCTGCGAGCAGGCCCGGAGCTTTCCCGGCACATCCGGGCACCTCCGCGTGTCCCCCAGCCACAGGAAGGGGCTGGAGAGACCCTGGCTCGATGCTGCATTTACCCCAGCCCTCCTGCCCCACCACGGATGGTCCTTCATCCTCATACACCAGGAAAGGGCAGGCAGAGGTCTGGGCATCCCTCTTCTTTCTGTCTACGAGTTATATCATCTTCTTAAAGCATCTTTATCCTCTTCTAAAAGAGTTGTTTTCACCAAATTTCTACGCACGCAGCCCTCTCCTGGATGTCTCAGCTTCTGTTAGATCTGGTTCAAGTGAGTTGGCAAGTCCAAAATTAGCAACTTTTGGCACGAGGGACTGAGTGAAAGGCACCCGTGTGCACATGCACAGTACGATCACTTAAACCTCTCTTTCTTATAAAATGAGCCAAAAAAGAAAAGGAAACCCCAAGCAGGAGCTGATGAATGGAGACACGGTCCTGCTGGGGTGAGCTGCAGCCTTTACCTTTTACCTCTCCCTCTGCATTCCTGCTATGTAACAGGCTCTTGCATTTGAAATCAAGCAGAGGAAGGACCCACACGCGACCGGACAATCCTAGAAACCAGTCCTGGAACCCTGTTGGTGGCACAGCTCTCCCGACTGCGCGCAGCTGCCTCGACGTCCCGGCCCGATGCGGGTGCAGGAGCCCCCAGGAGCTGGACTGCGGCGCCGGCGTCAGCTTCGAACGCAGCCGGCGACAGCAGCGCTCTGCAAACGCACCTGGAAACGCAGAGCTACTACTGCTTTCATGGCTGCTATTGCACCCTGCCCTTCTGCAACACTTCATCACTGCCGCAGATGTTTCAGCTCACCTTCCTCTTAGCCTGATCTCCCCAGCTCGAGCAGCTATTGCAAACAAGCTTCATAAGGCATTAACGTTCTGGGCTCCCAAAACAGGATAAATTTACTAGGCAGAAATACAGCAGAGTTTCTTTAAACCTTGGCCAAAAAATGGTCTTGCCATTAAATCCTCAGAGCGCTGCGAGGAAAGCAGAGCTGGCCATGTGGTCTCCTCCGCCTGCAGCTTCCCAGGGAGCAGAAGCACCAGCTCCAGTTTGCTTTGGGAAACACGGAGCAGCCCCGCGTGCTCTGCAGACAGACAACGCTCCCCTCGCAGCCCCGGGGTGGGAGCTGGGCCTGGGGGCAGCTGGTCAACCCACTGCCCGGCCACGGGTATCACTGCTGCCAAAAGCAGGTATGGAAAAACAAGAGCATCTCCCGGGTGCTCCACCTCGCATCCGGGGCCGGCAGGGGCTTCGGAGCAACCCAACCCAATGGCTCCATCGGAAACCCTTTGCTTTTGCTTCTTCCCTTTCTCTCCCTTCGGAGAAGTCTGTCAGGATCTTCATCTCTCAACTCTTTAATTAAATTTCGCTGGGGAAAATTCCAGCTCTGCACTCGTGGTTTTTACATTCCTTTTGAATTTAATTCCTTGCTTTCCCAATACTCCCAGTCATGTCCAGAGTACTTTTTGAGAAAAAAAAGATTGAAGAGAAAATAACCTGCACCAGATTGCAACCAAATATACTAATTGCAATGAAAAAAAAACACCCTAAGCTATTGTTTAAGATGATTATGGAATATCTGCTGTGGAAATAACCCAAACTTTTCCCAGGATCATTTGAAATTCAGCTTCATCTAGGAGGTGAGTAAACACAGCATTTGCAGCATAACCCACCGGAGTTTTTCTGACTGCAGTCCCCAAGTCCCCGCACTCTGCGTAGGCTTCAAACCTCAGGGCCTGTTGCCTTCGTTTTGGTGAAACTTCAGCACTGACCTGATTAACACGGGGCAGCACAGCTGGATGAGCAGACGGGTGAGGGACGTGGGAGGTGGCACAGCTGGGCAGATGTCCAGGGGACATCTCCCCCGGAGATGTCCAGGGCCCGGGGGACAGCACAGTGACAACCCAAACGGGAGCCGGGGATGGGGACAGCTCCTGCGCTACCGGCCCCAGTGAGACCCCCCTCGGCCGGCGGTGACAAACCCAGCCCTCCGTGGGCCCACATGGCACCTACCTCCTCTGCTGCCGATAGCCTGACAGCTCCAGGAGGGATTTCCGAGGGAAAGACCTAAAGAGTTTTTGCACCTGCTGTTTCCATGACAACAGTCTTTTCTTCTGTATCTCTGTGAACGCCTGCCGGAAAAGAGAGAGAAACAGAAAACGTGAATATTTTCTCAGTGAAGCAGCTGAGGACATGCACACGGGCCTGTGCGCAACCAGCCAGCAGAGCACCCGTGCCCAGAGCAGGGGGATTTTCAACCCCTCATGTTTTTCAAAAGATTTCTCGGTGCTGCTGAGGGCTGCCAGGCAGAGGCAGCGGTGCTGAGCCTGGCACAGCCTTGCTCCAAGGTGTCTCCGGAAAAACCTGCCTCTGCCGCGTCTGCCCCGCGCCGCCGATGGGCTTCTCACCTGCAGGCAGCTCTGGAAAATACAGCCAGGCTTGGAAAATATTGGGATTTGGGAAGCAGAGCAGCCTCCTCGTCCCATGCTGCTCGGCACCCGGGGTCGGGCATGGGAGAGCTCGGCTCTATTGCTGGCTCTGACACCCTGGGCCGGAGGTGGCGGCGGGCGAGAGGCGAAGGTCACTGGGCGCAGGGGACACATCTCCCGAGCCGTGTGGGATCCACGGGCGAGCGGTGCCGGGGCTGTCCAGGTCACCACCACATGCCCACAACCGTTAACTTTAAATACCCGGCTTCCCGGAGGAGAGGAGCGAGGTCTCCAGAGGACATTTCAGGGGATGATTGAGCTCCCCTTGTGCTGATCACGAAGGAAGCGATGCAGACAGCAACGTGGTGGGGTGAAAACCCAGCACCCAACTGCCTCAGTTTAATCCCAGCCTACCTGCAAGCGTGTGCTTGGCCCCTGCATGGACGTGCTGAGCTCCGCACCCCCGGCCCAAGGCCCTGTAAGGAGCTTTAATCCCCAGGCACGGGCTTCACCTGCAGGCGAAGGGGGCTGGGAACTGCCCCCCCTCCTCTGCCTCTGGCATCCCGCACAGTTCGGGGTTTGCAGCCACCAAATTGCTCCAAGTCCTCTTTAGAGGAGATTTTTCTTTTCGTGCTTTGACAGCCTGATTTTTTTTTAATAAACAAACAACCGCGAAGCATTTAAAGCCTGCAGCTCTGGTGAGACGTTCTGCAAGCCTCCCCCTGACCCTGGACATACGGCCGGGCCATGTGAAGCAGCTCGTGCTGCCAGGTGCAGCCAGCACGGTGCAAACGCTGCGGGACACAGGAGACAGTGCTGGCCCTGCCGGGCAGAGGGCAGGGGGGACCTGCACCACAGCAAGCCCAGCCTGGGACTTCGTCCCCGCCACAGCAACTCGCTGAGTACAGTTATCGGAAACAGATGCGCAACAAAAAAAAAGAGGCAAGTTGCAAAATCACAGAACATGTGCTGCGAAATGGAGCCTAGAAATGCCAAGTGATCGTTTGGTCCGTCTGATGGAAACCGCATGCACATTCGTCCCGGGATTTTCTTTCATCCAGCTGCTCATCAGACTGTCACGAGCAAGATGCATTTCCCCACTCCACATCTTTGCAATTAAGCAAGCACAGGGGGAGCGGAGTTTCTGCGCACCAGATTGGATTCACAGCCCGCTCCGGCCCTGTTCTGTGAGAATTACTATTAATACCCCCCCAAATATTTGTGTTAGAAACCCAAATGTTTACATAAACAGACACTTTGGAAACAGTCTCTAAGTGATGAGAGAACAACAGTTTTATAAGATCTGTCACGACTCACCTCATGAATTAGACACTTGTCTATGAGCTGTAAGTAGGAACTTATATTCTCTTCATCGGGTCTGGAAACTAAAAGCTGTGTGCATACTGGGGAAAAAAAAAAGGAGAAAAAATAAACAGGAATGTGGATACTGAGCTGAGATCAGGGCTTTGGGGTTTCTAAAGAATGTTTCGGACATCCTATTTCACTTATCTGAGAGATGTTCTCATCAATGGGTCATTTGTCTAGGAAAAACACCCTGCCTTGATTCCTGCCGTGCCTTTCTATATTTAGGGACAGCTTTTCTTCTCAGTTACGCTGGTGTAAATCCAGAGTAACACCATTTAAGTCATCAAAATTAGACACGAGCAAATGAGGAGCGCAGGATCTTGCCCCCCTTTCCCTTTTCCCGTTGTAATGTGCAAACGGTGCTGTCAGCAGAACACCGGCCTCTAAGATCTACTGCTCCTGTGGCCAAAATTTGCCCCCGCCGAAAATGGATTCCCGCAGCTATCGATGACAGCAGGGTTTTAGCCTCTTTTTGAATCGATGCCATAAAAGCAAGTGCAAATGAATTCATAGGGGACGGCCGTGAGCAGCGAGTCCCTCCTGTTCCCGGAGCGCTGGTGGGAGCTGCAGAAAGCTCCTCTCGCCGCGGGGCAGCGTCGCCTTCTCCTGGGCGAGCTGAACGGACATGGCTCCCCGGGACGGCCCCAGGGAGCGCCTCCGAAACGTTACACCAAATCTCTATACAGAAAACATCTTTTTCATACAGTTTTATAAGGAAAAATGACTCTTCATAGATGCTTTGCAGGAAGGGTCAGAATTTGGGACAGGACTGACATCTTTTTCATGGCAAACTGACAGGTCTCCATCCAGCCTGTGGAGTCTCCCCTCCTCTCTCCACCACGGAGATCTCCCTCCATGCAGGAAGCATCTACCCCTCAGATCCCAGGTAGCACTTAGGATTAGCTTTAGTCCCTAACACTAAAGTTAGTGCTTAAACTAGCCCAAAATTGCCAGCAGCACCCTGTACACGGCATGTAAAGACAGCTCATACCTCCACGTTCCTCCTGTTTACCTCCTGGAGGGACACATGACACTGTGACAGTGGCTTAAGTCCGATGCAAAGCATTGCAACAGCTCCCTGTGACAGGCCAGGGACAGCAGCAGGACATTTTGGATGTCCTGCATCTAAAAGGGGACTTTTAAAGAGACCTTGGACCTTTCTGATCTGACTGTCATCCAAAGCAAGTCAAGCTCTGTTAGAAGTCTTCAGCGTTGCCCCCCAGCCCTTCAATGCTGCAAGCCAAAGCAGAGCAGCCCGAGAGCAGCATTTAACACCCTGCTCCATCCCTGCCTCCAGGGCTATTCACTTGTAACCCTGTCCCAGCTCCGCGGCACCAAACACACCCTGCTCTGAACCGCTCATCCCTCCTGCAGACACCAGCTCACCTTTCCCCATGACTCTCGTGAACTGTCCGGGCAGGTCTCCCTCGGGCAAAGGCGCCCCCCCGGACTCGCCCTCGCACCCTGGCAAGTGGTGCTGTGGCAGCCCCCCCGCAGCAGAGTCCTTGCACTCGGGGCCTTGGCTGTCCGAGCCCAGGAGGGAAGGGGGGTGATGCGAGTCCGCGTCCCGGCCGTGCTCGTCCGCGTTGGCATTCTGGGAGCAGTAAGCTTTGATGGGGGTGAGGATCATTTGGTGTAGCTCCTGCAGCGGGACACGCAAGTTGCCACCTTCCAGGATGTCCTGCAGATGCAATCAAGAGAAGAGGATTTGTAGTGAAAGCTCTGCAGTTGCAACAGAACCGCAGCTATGAACCAGCCAGCACCCTCAATCCTCGGGAATGATGCCCAGTGAAGCCAGCTGCCTCACTCCTCCTCCAGGGCTCTGCTCTTGTCCCTGTTCGATAGCTGTGTTTAACTCACCGAACCTTTTGCTTAGACCACGGGATGAAAACTGGAGCCTCAGGTGTGAAGTCCCTGCAGCCACCACACCTGACAGCGTGGACGTGTTCAGACCTGAATTCCTGGAGATGCAATGGATCCAGGGCAGATCCAGTAGCAATGGATCCAGTGAGATTTCAAAGCCCTAACCAGCCATGTTTTGCTCCTTCCCCTGCAATGCCCCAACAGTTCATGACATTTCAGCCCTTTCTAATCTGAGCTATTCTTCCTAACATGGATTTGTCTCTAGTTTGCAGCGTTGTTTTCAAGCCTGATCCTGAAAAACTGTTTTGCCCCAAAGTGCCTGCAAAAATCTCACTGTGTGCTGGGATCACCATTGCAGAGCCCCAGGACATGCTAGCACAAGGCAAGGTCTTCACAGGAGACACAAGAGTGTGGACAGCATTCACCAACACTGAAAAACAAAGGTTTGTCTGTAATGGGCTTTGCAAATGCATTCCATCAAAGCGCAAACAGCAGTAGATGGAAACAGGTGACACTTGATACCAGCAGCTTCTTCAAAAGGTTGGGATCCTGGAGAAAGCTGGCTGAAGCCAGAAAAGGTCCCATGTTTTTGGCCAACTGGACAAAATCTGAGAAGAAATAGGGGTCAGGAAGACTTTGCATCCCTGAGAGGATGACCAAGAAAGAGCAGATGAAATTGTACATAGAAAGGTGAAGGTTTGAGCAGGAAAATGGTCTGAAGAGGTGACTGCAAACCATCTGGGCTGAAGGGTGCAGGTAGAAGTAGGAAAAGTCCCTGGCACAGAGACTCCTGCTTTGAACTAACTTCTGCTTTGCACTAATCCCCATGGCTAGGACCTGAGAGTCTCTGCAAGATTTGTCCTGGTTTTGTTTCAGCTTTGAAGATGAGAATTAGATTTGTGCGTCTGCTGACCATGGAACGTGGCTGGAGGGCCTGTCCCAAACACACATCAGTGGTGTGAACACATGAGGAACAAATAAAAGGTCTCAATATTTGTCACTGGGTGAACCCTTGGGTCCTTGGCTCCATATCATGATTTTTCAGCACCTGATGCAGCCTTCATGCATTGCTGGAAATGCTGGAGGGAGCAGCAGAGTAATCCAGGCTATAAAAGATAGAGGGGCCATGGGAGGCTTGTTTGGTTGGAGGGAGGCTGGGTATGGGAAAGGATGAGGAGTCTCCATCATTGTCCAATACCTTTATGTAGAGCTGATCCTGTCTCGGAGGACAAGGGCGGGTGGCCCTCCTTGGGTACATCTCCTGCTCTGCTATTTGAGAGTACAGCAACCATTTCTTTCCGTGCTAAGGAAGCAGCCTGGCCCTCCTGCCTCAGGGAAAAGCTGATAAGAATCACGTCAGGATTTTACTGTGGCATGGTGAAGAACTGCTCCTCAGGCTGCACGGTCTGGCCCAAACCGCTTGTGAGGCACCACTTGGCCAGAGGCAGCTCTTTGGGGATGAGCTCAGATGACACCGACGGAGGAGACCCAAAGTGGACACACGGGCTGTGCACAGGGCAGGTTAAGCAGTGAAATCGTGGCTCTCCCTAATTCCTGCTGCACCCCCATCTCCCTCTCAGATGTCTTAAATTCACTTCTCTTGTGACACGGCATCAATCTGCCGGGCACTATCACACTTTGGGCACAAATCCTGTTTTGCTAACTGGTGGGAAGGGTGGGGCAGCTCTTTCCAAGAAAGAAGGAATCTTTAGAGCTAGACTTTGCCCAAAAAAATCAAGTCACACATATGCTCTTGTTTAGCTTCAAAGAAAAAAAAAGGGCTGGGGGAGGCGGGAGGGGAGAAATTGGATGAAAAACTTGGAAAAACTGAGATGTAACCTCCCAAGAAAAGCAGCCCACAGGCAGCTCTGAGCCCCATGGTCTTCTCGGTACATGGCCACAGCTCCATACCCAAACCTGCCCCGCCGAGCTGCTGGTATTCAAAAGCAGATCCTGCCACTTATCTCCTCTTATTTTACCGTGCACGTGGCTCATTGAGTCAGCTGGATTTGGCTTACATTCCTGCACTGAGACAGTCAATCAATACCATATTTCAAAATCTATGCAGAGAAGCTGAAGAGGCTGTGAAACTGCCTGGAAAACACATCAGCGGAGAACGCTCAATCCAGTGGGCTGTCTCTCGCATTTAATAGTTATTATTAATATACAGAGGTAAATACGGCTTTATTAGCTCCTGCCATACCCTGACTACAATCCCATATTATAAATAAATAGCAAAGCAGTGAGCTAACAAAAACACCAATAAATAGCATCACACCACATAAGTATTTAAAAGCCCCTAGTGGGAGGCTCTGCAAGTTGCTGTTTGAAGAGAGTTCAATTAAATATAATATAATATTGCAATAACAAATAGCGAGAGGTTGGGTGAGCCGCTCCCAGCAGGTTTGTGGTGCTGGTGCTTCACTGACGGCCATTTTGGCAGGGTTTAAGCTCTTCTTGTTTTTTCTTTTTAATGGGACAAGAAGTTTCTATTTGTTGTCTTTGGGAAGACAAGCTGCCCATATAGCTCTCCCAGGGGCTAAAGCGCTGTGACACAACAGCACCTAGAAGCCCCCTGCAACAGGCCGTGCAAATGAAGCTCCGCACAGGGGTGAAAATTTGCATCCAGAGGAGTTCAAGTGCTGTCTCGCTTGCCTCCAGGAGGTCCTGACACCGTCACGGTTTGGAGTTCATTTTGCTGCCAATCAGCTTTAGCAGAGGAACCTCTGAGGTTCATAAATAAACATAAATAGCTCAGAGAGGGTGTAGGGCAAGCGGCATCTTTGCCCTCTGATACCCTCAAAAATAGGATCAAGTCTTACGAGCAGCAGGGATGGGTTTTATGAGCCTGTCTGGCTCAGAAAGACGGACAGGATTTCCCTTGCAAGGGCCAGGCACACCACCCATCCCCAGGAATTAACCAGCTGCTGCCCTGTGGCAACTGTGCAGGGACCTGGCTCTTGGCCAGGGGATATTTTGCCGCAGGGCATGTGCAAAGGAGGATGGATGCCACCTTAGACAAGGTGACTTACTGAAACCATCTCACCCTGCACACGCTGCAGGCGTGAGCTCTGTTGCAGGCAGCTGCCCTTTGTTCCCCATGATTAACATGTCGTCAGCCCTCCAAAAACTCATCTGGGCACTCTTGCCCTACCTGTGCAGCCCAGAGGGGCCACAGCTGGTCCCTCACCATGGCTGAGAGGCTGGGGGACAGCACTGCCACTAGCCTGGCTCTTAGCGTGCCCTCCATCAGCTAGAACTTCAGATGCTTTCTATGGGAAGTGGGAAGTGAAAACACCCCAACACCAGCACCAGAGCCCAGGCAGGAAACACTGTACAGTTGTTGGGTTATGCTCTGCTTCGGGACTTTTTTTATTTGCAGACTTCTTTGACTTTAAGGAATCGGTATTTGCAAATAATATTGAGCCTGGATGCAAAACAAAGCCACATTTTCCTTTTCAAATGTGGCTCTAGCAAATGCCCAGCCCAAGCGCAGGGTGGTGTTCACTCCCTGCACCGGTCCTTCCCAGGGCTGGGACCACTCTGGAGGCCCTGCTGCCCATTTCCTCCCCAAAAAACACGGGAAGAGGCAGAAAAAGCAGGATGCAGGCTGAAAATCTCAGCTGCTGGGCTGCAGCAGGACTTGTATGCGGTGCTGCTCTGCAGCAGTTTGGACTAGGACTCACTCATTAAGGCTCACAGTCCCAAATAAAAACTGTGTCTGGCACAGAGTTGTTTTGAGACTCCACTCAGATGTGGCCAAGCCAACAACAGATTTCCATGCAGAAAGTACCCAGGAACATGTGTAATGAGAGTGCTCTACCCCAGGATTAATTCTTGGCTATTGTTGCAATTGAAAAAAAAGAAATGTAGAAGTGTTGTAAGAACTTACCCTTTCTAAAGATTTGAGAAGGTTTTGTCTCTCTTTTAGCTTTTGGATACTGATGACTATTTTGTGTCTTGCACCTTTGGTAACATTCTGCAAAAACAGCATATAACCCGGCATTAACATTTCCACAGGACACTGGGATGAATCAAAACCCTTTCTCTCCTCAATGAAAAGAGCTGCTGTAAATTAATCAAACTCTCAATGCAGGGATTAGCGGAGGACACAGAAAATCACTTAGAAACATTGCTGAGATACAGATTTGCTGCCAATCTGTCCCTCCCCTGGAGCATCTATCTTTATAAGCACTCACAAGGGGAAAGTGTCTTCTCAGTCGCTTCGGGGAATTGTTTTAAAATCTGGTGGGGGATTTTAAATCTGAGAAGAATGTGCCAGCACCTGCATTTTCAGTGGCACATTTCAAACAACGCTTTGCAGTGTGGCTCTGCCCCAGTACAAACCCAGCAGACCCAGCACGCAGCCCTGGAGTTACTTTGCTTGAGATGAGGAAACTAAGACCTCTTAATAGAGACCCTTCAGCTTTTAAGGCACACTTAGCAATTTGGTCTCTTTCTGGCTAGATGCCAGTGTCTGGTGAAGCCTCTGAATAACACGAGAGACTTGAAGAAATGAAAAGTTCAGTGGTAACTGGGAAATGGTCTGAGCAGCGAGAGGAATCCCGCAGGCAGGCGGCCTGCAAGCCTCCCCTCCTGCAGCAAGGCTGCTCTAGCCACTTAATGCAGCTCAGGATTTGGGGATTGCAGCTCAGAGGGAACTACCAGCAGATGCAAATAAGGACTCTGAAGAAGCTGGGAATTTCCTCCAAGAAGAAGCCTGGGACAAGGTCTCTTTCAGGTACAATGTGTTTTTTCCACTCTCCCTAGACTCAGTTTTCCTTTTCCTGTTTGTTTTTCAACCCTCTGCAAGCGAAACGCATTCCACATGAAGGCAGAAAGGGAGGTTTTCAGGGCAGCGCGTCCACTAACTGAACAGTGTGTTCTCAGGAGGGACGAGGGCAGCCGAGGAGGAAACGGGGCTAACGGCTTTCCGAGCGACTTCAGACGTACTTGTGCCTCGAGCTGGCATTCGGTGAGTGCCATCATCTCCTCGTATGTCATCTGAGAGAAGAGCGCCGCGTACTTGTGCAGACGGAGACTCTTCAGCCAGGCTGGAACATCTGCAGCACAAAGGCAAAGAGACAAGAACGCCCTTTTATTTTATGACACTGTTTAACGACATGCAGTAAGATCAACAACAGCACGAGGGGTTCATTAGGCACCAGCCTCCTCTCGCCAGCGGCGGTCCCGCTGCTGCTCCCAGCACTGGCTAGACTTTAGGGGACTGCTCAGAGGACGTGAGCTCATCTGTGGATTAGTCCATTGATTTCTGAAGCCTCTTTATTCAAGCACTATTACTTAACTCAGTGCTACCCCCAAGATAAATGGTATAGAAAAAAATATAGGAATTTGTCCCAGGGACCGCTGCAGCCAGGACAGTGGTGGATACAGGCTCACTAGTACACTGAGCCTGGTTTAGGGAAGGCCATAACAAAACTACTTCCAGAGTCATTTGGGGCTTAGAATAGAGCTGAACATAAAGAAAATGTCCTTGCTACAGCAGGAGAAAATAAAGACGACTAAGAGCAAGGATTATATATATGCACACTGCACTAGCTGTGACAGGACAGTGCGTGATCCACCACGATTGCTAAGATTTATGTTAAAGTGGCTGAACAGCAGCTTGAAAACTGGGCTGGTCCCCACACCAGCTTGTGGATGGCCGCACTTGGTGATGCCCCACGGAGAATGAGCTTTATGTCTGCAAACTGCCACAGCACTGGCAAGATTTTAACGGCCTTCATCTCTAGAAGGTGGAAATTGCAGAAACTGGTGACTGGGATGAGCTTAACATGAAAAAAAAGGCTGTTTTGCAGACGACACATACTGCTTTTTGACACAAGGGAAGATGGTATGGGCTTAAACAGCTGCTTGAAGGGAAATAAAGTGATTCTCATTTTACTTTAAATGTGGAAAAAATGGCACACCATAAAAGGTGGTTCTGCAACCCAGGACCCCCAAACGCACTGAGATGACTTCCTTCCCTGTTGCTGTCTGCAATGCTGGAGGGATGCTCCTTATATACCTTTTTTCTCCAGACATCAGTGTGGTTCCACCACATCCTTCCTCTGCAACACGAAAAACTTCACATGAGGGGGAGTGCAGGGGGAGGAAAAATTGGGCTGAAAATTGTCTACCCTTTCAGCTATATCTCAGAGCAGTTTGTGCCAACAGGTGTCATGCCTCTTTGTACAACCTTATGTGCAACCAACAATAACCTACAGCCTCCTGTTTCCAGTGCAGGCAGAGAGTGCAAAGACTGACATGTTTGAATGTCAGCTCCATTTTGACAAAAACATGTAATTTCACTGATGCCACTTGAGAAGGAGAGCCTGATCCTGTGTCCCCCAGGAACGTCTGGTTTTGGTGCTTCTATATGTTGAAGGGAGCATCTGCAGAGATGCTTTCCAAACAGAGGTGGGACCTCACGCATGCAATAATCCCTGCAGAAAAGCCAGTCCCAAATGCCCGGGCCCAAACCCCCGATTTTTGGTGGTGCCATCAGCCCTACGAGACAGCTAGGGGAGAGGGAGTCACCCTGATGCACAGCAACTGCAGGGCTCTTTTCCTCTTCCGCAAGGAAAGGGGAGGCGCGAGGCCTTTTTAAGGTGATTTCATGGTCCTTGGAAAGTCAACCTGCAGGCCGCAGTCATTACTTCCTAACGATCCCTGCAGAGCAATGAGCTACTCTGTACGCATATGGAGCTACTCGTTAATCACTCATTACCAGGACCTAATTGCTAAATCATGGCATAATTGTCAGAAACACCACGTCTAACGCTAGCTGCAAGACGAGCACTTCCATGCTGTTCGTGCGCCTCTTAAATGGCCTCAACGCCTGAGTTTCGCCAGCACGCGGCCATTTGCCGGCACGGAAACGAACAGCTCGCCCTGCAGCCGCCCTACACGTGGGATGTCTCCGGAGGCGCCCGGACGGCGCAGCGCATCCCAGCCCGCTCCCAACCTGCCGCCAAGCAAGAGCGGCGCCCACAGCCCAAGCGCCCACGCCAGACCCTGCTGCGGACGTGCACCGAGCTGGGCAAGGGCTCTGCCCGCCGCGACGCACGGCGGCGAGCGCGGCACGAGCCGCGGGCGTTGAAAGGGCACGTCTCGAGCGGCGCCGCTCTCGCACCATTCCAGAAACAGGGAATGGAAAAGAAATCTATTATCTAAACTCATTCGTCTTCAACAGCCCTTTGGAGCAGGGACTTTCTCTAGTGCTGTCACGCGCTGTATCACGTGAGCATCAACAACACCAGGACGGGCAACAACACGACATAACTGTCATAGGCTGCCCCTGCCATGCCCACAGTTCGGAGCTACTCTGTGACACACAAAAGCTCCTGGGAAGAGGATGGCGACGCTAGGGGAGACAAATGGCAAAACGGGAAGAATTTGTTCAGTGGTGCTCCGTACGAGGCTAGCGTGGGTCCAGCCACTATTTTCATGGATAGCCTGGAGGATGGGAAAGAGAGCAAGCTTATTAAAGGTGCAGATGACAGTGAGCTGTAAGTGCCTGCAGGCTATTTGGAAGACATGCCTGGAATTCAGAAGGATCTTGGCAAATGGAGAGAATGGGCTCGATAAAATTAGGTGTAATTCAATGAAAATGCACCAAGTTGTGCATTACTGGAGGAACCTGCCCAAACGAAGCGCAGGGAACAGGCAGTGCTTCCTGCAGAAGAGATCCGGGCACACAGCAGATCACGCAGAACCAGCGGCGCGGGGTCTTCTGCAAAGCAGGAGCAACGTATTGATGTGCTACGAGCAGAGCCTCTCTATACGGCACGGGAAGCTGGTCTTCCCGGATCAGCTCTGGTGAAGCTGGACTCCTGAATCCAGCTTTGGAAAACTCGCCTTCAGAAAGGAATGAACCTTCTGGCAAAAGCATGGAGCACAAGAGCAAGGACAAAGCCAAAGTCTAGAAAATGCGATCTGTGAAGAAAGAACGGATGAACTGGAGTGGTTCAGGGTGAAGAAGATGCCACTGTGGGGACAGGACACAACAGTCTTCAAATACAAGGCTGGAGATGGGAAAGGAACTGTCACTTTTGCCTGTTCCCTGGGACACTGGTAAAATCAGCAACACGGGAAGGTAAGGCCAGGTGCTGGTAAACCTTGCCATGGGGCAGGGTAGCGAAGCACGGAGCAAGGACCCGAGGAAGGGCAGCAATCTCCCTGCGGGGGCGGGAAAAGAGTGGGCTGGGCGCCAGACAGGGGCCGAAGCCGCCTCGGGCAGGGGCCAGGGCTCTCTCAGGAGCCCTTCCAGCCCCGGGGGCTCCGAGGTGCCGTATGGAGGCAGAAGGGGCTTTGCAGAAGAACCCACAGCAGGACCTGGGCTCGGGCAGGCAGCTAATTCCTCCCCCTGGACACCAGCCCTGCGGCTGTCGGGACAGTTGTGCCCGTTTCCAGGAGAGGAGGAGCAGGCCGACGGTGATTCCTGTTGGAGCAGGATTCCCTCAGCACAGGCAATTTGCAGTACTTCAAAATAAGCTGGGAAACAGAGGCAGTGGCACCTGGCATGAGCCTCCCCTGCCATGCACCAGAACCCTGAGTGCACGGCCCGAGCCACAGAAATCATCCGGGGAAAACTATCCACACAGTTACTATCTACATCCCAGTGCTGCAGCTTTTAATCCTGTGTAGCCGAGTCCCTGCAGCCTCTTCCCCTGTTCTTTCAGCAGAAATCCGGCACAATGCAATGCAAGGCAGACCCCTCTGTGCCACCTGCCCATGAAAAGGGTCTCAGGGGCTTGCAGGGTCAAGCCCTGGGTGCAGAAAGTCTGGCTTCCCCTTCACCCTTCTCAAGAATTTCACCGACTCCTTCCCAAGCACGTGCGAGCTCTAGCCCGGAGGATGCTGTCGGGATGCACGAGCCTTGCAGCAACTTGTCCCCACTGGGGCTGAGGATGGTGGGACATGGGTCCTGTGGGATGCAGGTCCACCAGAAGGTCCCTAGCTCGGCAGATCTCTACGCAGCCTTAACCCTGGAGAGCAGAGCAGCTTCGTTCACCTGATGGCTCCCGCTGGACTCCCAAGCCCGCTCAGCACCAACCGCACTAATGGCCAAGGCACGAAGAGGGGCCAGGAATCCACAGCAGCAGGGAGATCCGGGCACCCATCCGCCAGGCTCCTTATCCAAGCAGCGGCTCTCGAACGCGACGTCGCGGTGGGTTGGTGGAGGACCCCAGGCCACGTTCCCCATGTGGGCCGTGTCCTCCTGCCCGGCACGCTGTGGCACACCCACATTCCCATTGGGAAGTTGCAGCGGGAACCCCAAAACGCAGCATCTTGGAAGACACAAACACGCTGCCTCTCATGTTCCCGCACGCTGGAGACCAAACACCCCATGACCCGTTTGTTAGCCAATGCACTGCAGGAGTGGGTTCTCATTAAGGGTTTCATTTCTGCCTTATGTACCGACAGGACAAGGTCTCTTATTGCTAGAAATCTCTGTGAAATGCAGGCACAGTGGAAAAAAAAAACAACTGAAGAACGCAGGATAAATTCAGTCTCTTAAGCCAAAAACTTCTCCCAAGCGCTTGGTGGGTTTCTTGTCATAGCAGACACCGCAGTGATAGATTACACAGCGCTCGCTAAACTTGCACTAAGCTATTTTCACCATAGTACAAAAAAGAAAGAAAGAAAGAAAAAAGAGAGCTCAGCTAGAAGTCACACACCGTGGAGAAAATCTGGCTGATGAGAAGACTGGCAGTTTGCAGCATATTGGGAAAAAACAGGCTACGCAACGGAAACCGCTTAGGTTGAGGAGCGCGCGCTCTGCCTGACACGCACACCAAAACGAACAGGTTCACGTGGCCCTGAAGTGGTCATGGCACTGAACGTGGCCGGGCCGTATGTGTGTCTAGAGCTCAAGACTCTTGAGGAGCAAACAAAATAATAGCAAAAAGTCAAAGCAAAAAATGGCACGTGAGGGAAAGGGCTCTTCCGTTGCCCTCTCTCTGCCCGGCCCAGCGTGGCCCCAGGTGGTGCACGAGGGGCGAGGAGCTGGGGCGAAGCCTCCTCCGATGGCTGGGGTTGGGGAACAGGGGAGGTGTCTCGTTGTCACTCACCTTTCATCCCACTCCCTTCCTCCTGGAATGTGTTACGAGCGGAAGGCTGATCTTCTAAATGTTCACTCCCACCACTTCCCGAAGAGGCTACACTGCTTTGTGGAGACAGGGGGGCATGATCGGAAGGGATGCACTGGGGTCCTCTAGCTCGTAAGTCCTCATGAGACATCCATCCATGTCCTAGAGGCTGGTTTGGCACATTCATGGGTGGGGTAAGGGACACAGAGCGTTTCAAAGGACTGTGGTGTGTCTGGCCTGAGAGAACTGAAAAAAAATAAAATCAAACAGGTTATTCCCCCCTCGCGTGCCGGGATGCAGCAGAGCCGCCCGAAGGACATGTTTGCGGTTCCTCGGGGCGCCTCGCCACTCCGTCCTCGGAATGACAGGCTGGCCGGGACCACCCGAGCCCTACGCTGACCTCCTCCTTTGGCCTGCTGGGGAGCAGGGGGGCAGGAGCACCTCGGTCGGATGGTGGCAGGGGAAGGAACTGCATGGATTCGGTTCCTAGCAGGAGCTGAGCGGCTGTTGAGGTTCTCCTGGGCATCCAGCACACGCTTACATGCCCAGCCCCGCTGGAGCTGCAGGAGGATTCACAGCATCGCAGGATCTCGGCATGGCTGAGGTTGGAAGGGACCTCTAGAGATCATCTAGTCCAACCCCCTGCTCCAGCAGGGACACCCGAGCACGGGGCACAGGGGCTGTTTGGAGGCTGGTTTCCATGGGCCCTCGAGCCCAGCTCCTCATCTGTCTTGCACAAAACACACAGTGACACTAGCCCAGCTGCAGCAGCTGCAACCTGCCCCACTCAAGCCATCTAGACCTGCCTCCCATCCCTGAGAGTATCCACAACCTAATAATACTTCTGGGAAGGACACAGGAATTCCCAAGGGGACCACGGTGCCAGCACACAGCCCCATGGGAAGCTTCTCTCTACCCACTTTGGCCGGGACGTGGCTTGTGCCCTCAAGCACCAGCATCTACCCCCTGCCTAACACCACCACGGCGGTACCTGCTATCCAGATTCAGGTCTAATCTTTTCCAGCTCCCACTAAGCTCTTGGATTTGATCAGCCTATTGTTGGCCATAAGAGCACCGGGTTGAAACGGTGACACAGCCACGTTCAATTTGTTTGTAACACGTAACACGAGCACTGCTAGCCAGGTGCCAGCAACAGTGCCTGTGATTTGGAGTTAATTCTTGAAAAGCTATCTTTACACGAAGGGGCATTTACCCGCCTCTCAGTGGCACGGGGAAGAATTTCTTGTTTGCAGAGTATTAAAAAAAAAAAAAAAAGGGAAATCTTATTCTTTGGACAGTTTTGATAGAAATGCTTAATCTTGAATTTATCTTTAAATATAGGTCCCATGGAATGGCCTGAGCTTCATTTTTCAGCCTGCTCCTTTTCTCAGCATTCTTCTAATATCTTATCTCATCAGTTTTCAGGTATTTCCTCGAAGATTCAGGTATCTTTGGTTTGTTTGTCAATAGGGAGAAATATATGGTATATGGAGAAGACAGATATTGAAGAATTGTCTCTTTTGCCTGTAAAAAATACTGGAAAAGGTCGGTCTGTTGGCTTAACCAAACTCATATTCCGCTGTTCACACAAGTCATTAAACTTCCTTATGACAGTTAAACATAAAGACATTTAATGTACTACAACCTGAGACTTTCAGGTATAAAATACTTATTTCCACGCTTTACTGCAGAGCGCTGAAGGAAAATAGTTGGGCTTAATCCCAGGTGCTGTTCTCCAGTGGCCGCGTCCCCAAAAAGCCTCCAAAGGCACCTGGGTAGAGACCTGTGGCACCGTGATGGGTAACCAAATCTGCACAAAAGCTCAGTGAAATCCATCATTCCTGTTGATTTTCCTTCTAAAGCACAAATGGGAAGTTCCTTAAATGCTGCTTCGTGTTATTGCCGGTGGCCAAGCACTTCAAGGCCCTGATGACTGGATGGCTCAGGGAAGCCAAGGGCAGGGCTCGTGCTAAAGAACTCACCCCCTTTCCACCAAGCAGCAGTAGAAACATCCTCCAGAAGTCTCTTGACAGAAGAGGATGTCAGTGAGAACTCGAATTGTTTTCAGAGCAGTGCTAAATTTCCTAAAGTCATGGCATTTCCTGACAGGAAAATAGATATATTTAAGGAGGTCTTCTCAGAGAAGCTATTTGGGCTCTGACAGCGCAGCCGGGAAGGTAAACACCGCCGCTCTTGCCTTCGGAACCGCGCTCCAGGAGCAGCGCTGTAGCTTGGCCCCGGAGACGTCACGTCCTCCGCTTGTGCTCGGCACCGCAACACCTTGCTGCTCTTCCTGTAACCACCGCTGCCCGGCTTCCCAGGTCACCGCCCCGGCAGAAAGAAGTATTTGACATTAAAAAAAGAAGGCGGGGAACCGCAGGTCAAGAGCAGCTGGTGAGTTATCAAGGTCATCGAGACGTCCATCAGTTGAACTGCTGTCTCCAAGCGTGCCGCCAGCACGGAGCGTCACAGCCGCGCCGGCCCGGAGCCGCGATCCCCAGCGCCCGAAGGGGAGAGGCCTCCCCATACTCGTCCTCCTGGAAAAGCTCCTGATGGAAGCAAGCCTCCTGCCTTAGAAAATCCGTGTGTCCTTCGCGTGACTCGCGGGACATAATTAACCACGTCCATCAGTGGTGAGGAAAGCCAGATCGCCAGGGGCGGCCGCACTAGGGATAACTCCTCTGAAAGGGATGAGCCGAAGGAGTCGCTTGGTGCTGTTAACATCCAGACGTAGATTTTATAATTGCGCTTTCCAGTTGTGCTGGGAGGACCTGGAACTTGCTGCAAATGCTTGAAATAAATCACTGCCTCCCCCGAACCACACCAGGACCCCGGCGTCGCTGCTCTGACCCAAGGCGGGCGGCACCGAGCACCTTAAATCCTCCTGGGGGTGAAGCGGACGAGTGCGTGATGGAAAATGCTGGAAGAGGAACCCATTGGGACCTGGGCTCCTCCCGGCGCACTCCAAAGCTGTCCAGCAGCCCTGCGGCCAGCGCCAGCGCAGTGCTCAGAAGCTCTCCGCCCTGCCCTAACTTTATTTAAGTGGCCGTAAAGGGCACAGGACAACAAGAGACCTTTTTGAAACCCCTCTCACCTCTTTCCACGGGCCCTCAGGCTATGGCTTTGGGATGGTATCTGCACAGCCCACTCTCCCTCTCACCATTTTCATTTTTATAACCATGCAGCATGATATTAATAAAGACACTGCTGGGTTGGGATCCTCTGCGGAAGGAGAGGATGCAGCTAATGATCCCGCAAGGGCCAGTGCTACTCAGTCCCGTCCCTCCTCGACACCCTTGGAGCCTGCAGTGAAACAGGAGCTCCCCTATGAAAATAAACACGCTGCATGTGCTGAAGAAAAATAAGCACGAGTTTACAACGTTAAGCTCCCATCTCGTCTTTTTTTTTTTTTTTAAAGAAAATATTCGGCTTTAATGTAAAAAGGAAGTCAATATAGTTTTCTATGGGAAGATAAAACTTCCATAATGCAGTCAGGGAACTTCTGGCCTGGCGGCGCTCGGAGCAGGGATGACAAAGGGAGGAAACAGCCTCCGAAGGGAGCCGGTGATCCCAGCCGAGCCGGGACACAGCGCGACTGCTGGAACTCCCAAGCGTGCGTAAGCGCCGGGCTGCAAGAGCTTTCCTGCCTGCTGCAACGTGCGCTGCAAAATTCAAAGGACCGACAAGGACATGCAAGCAGATTTAGGCCAACAGTGGAAAACTTAGCTTTCCGGATCATCTCCCATTTTTCTACACTTTCTCACCCACTAGCCTATTTAATTTGCACCTACTGGTACTGCATCACTCACTTTTTTTGTAATTCTGCCTTTTGCGTATTAACAACCTTGCTGAGAACTTTTACGTAAAAGAAGGGAGCAACACTGGTCGTGCCTCCTCTTCGATGGCATCTACGGCGCAAAAGCGCAAGCGGACGGAGCGCTGGCCACGCGCGTGGGCGCTCCAGCGGGGATGTGGCGGGATGGGAGCCTGACGGATCTGCTCCACGCCTCGGCGGGGCTGGTGGTGGGCGCTGAGTGCCGTTGATGGCTCCTTCCTCCGCCGCATCTCAGCGCCCTGGCACACGCTCATCCCGAGGTGGCTTGCGGACGGCAAACGCGGCGTTCCGACCCCGTCACAACCTCCCGTGACTCCTCGCGATCTCCGTGGGTCCGTCCCAGTGCTCCCTGTGGCCTCAAGACGAGGGTCGGGCACAGCCTGGCAATCACTCCTAAAGATCAGGGCTTTGATAAGCGCTTCGATGTGCTCTGCATCCTAGGAAAAAAGCAGAACCTGGAGCACCGGGAAATGCGGTTTCGCAGAAGTTGGCTCCGGTTTCAAATCAAGCTAAGGCTTCATATTTCCAAGGAAAGAAAAAAATCAAAAGACAGAAAAGAAGTAACAGTGAGGACCCAACCACTTCCATGTGCTGCTGCTTGGGGCGCAGGATGGCTCCGCGCAGGATGCGGACTCGGAGCACACTGCTGCAAAGCCAGAGCAAAGCACAGCTCCCGCGGGGCCAGGATGACGGGATGCAGGGAAAAGGGACATTTTCCTGGCCGAGAAGCACAAGTGCATCGGCTCCAAGCCCTCCACCGCAGGCCAGTGCTCAGCAGCTCCCTGAAACCCAGGGGGATGTTAAAACAAGCTCACCACCCCTCTGCCAGCGCGTGGGAAAACCAGGGCACTGCCAAGCAGAACATTCTCCCATCTGGAGGAAGCAGAAGTGCTGCAAGGTGCCCATCAAACCCTTCTGGAGGTGCACATGGAGTTTCTTTGCTTGGCCACCAACCTTGCTAAGGGCTCCAAGAGGGTCTGATCATACCCCATTCCCTTCCTGCTCTGAAAATCTGCAGTTCAACTCCAACAAGCCGTGAGAAAAGACATGAGAAGCAGCAGCTTGATCCCAAGGATCCGCTCTGTGGAGCACAGATCCTGTGCGCGCTCTGCGAGGCTGCACAGCTCGATGTGGTGCAGGAATCCCGAGCATCCCGCTGGCAACCCTGGCAGGTGCAGATCCCACTGCCCTTCCTGCTCCTCAAACCACAAGGCATCACTCACTGCAGGAACACAATCCCAGGAGGCCCATGGCTTTCCCATCCATTGCCTCTCTGACTGCCTTTTCGGGTCTCTGTGAAAGCAGTGCCAGGGAATCGCGCTGCCCGCCTGGCTCCTGGCCTCCTTCCCAAAGCGTGGCCAAGCGGGACAGAACATTTTTCGGCACAATGTCCCCTAACCCTGGGAGTCTTTTCTCAGCGTTTTTCTCCCCCACCAGATTCTGAGGCTGTGACTTCAGCCACGTTTGTGCAGTGCCGGATGAGCCGTGTCCCAGGCTCTGAATCACAGGCGAACACGAGCCGCAGGGGGGGGGAAAAAACCCAGCAGTCCTAAATAAAAGCGACCACCGGGTAGCTGTGCGTGTTAGAAGGGAAAAAAGAGCCATAAGCTGAGCGCTGCCCTGACCGGAGACCTCGGGAAGGAGCACGGATTGCAGTAAGAGCCTCTCAAACAAATTCGGAATAAAAACGGCATTTTAACACACGGTTCCCATCCAAGGCAAGGACCGGACGGAGCAACAATAACCCGCTTGTTCCTCCTGCTGCTGATCTCTGCGAGCGGAGCCTGCGAGGCCGGGGATGCTGCAGGGGCCGACCAGAGCCCCATGCTGGCTCTGGCCGTGGTTCAGGACCCTGGAACGACGATGTTTTATATTCACCCCTTCGTGTGGCAGCATGGCCAGAGCCCCAGGACGCTGCTGGGAGCACCTAAGGCTATGTAAATATGGCTGGTTCATGGCTTTAGTCACCCAGAGGGACTGAGGACTTCCCGTTCCTGGAAGGAGGCCGAGGGAGCTCCAGGGAAGAGCAGAAACCCGGGAACTTCTCTGGAGCTTCACACTGGGTTTCTCCCCAGCGCATGGGATTGCCTTGCCCTGGCAGGACTGCGCTGGATGGGCTGGAAATTCAGATAGGGATTGAACAGGAAAGACAAATGCAACCGGCTCCTGAGGCTGCTGGAGATGGGGAGCAGCACCCAGGATGGAGGGTGAGGAATGTTGTGAGGAGGCTCTGCCCTAAACTGCACTGCCCCTGCTCGCCGGGGAATGTAACGCCCTGATCTCCGGGCCAATAAATGTGGTTTCTCTCATACATTTATGCACAAACCACAGAAGAACAGCTCTCGCCCCTGGGGAATCCCAGTCCATTAACAACGAGGCTGCAGGACCAAGCCAAGTCTCACCAGTCACCCCAGAGTTTACTAAGTTTTTGCTTTCGGTTCCTGGGGGAAAATCCTCCCTGCTCGTGACACAGCCACGATACGGTGACACAGTCTCTTTCCAGGGTCCCTCTGCCAAGAGCAGAGGTCCAGGAGCACCGCACGGGTGCACGTTGCCTGCAAACCCTCAGCCAGCGGGGCCCGCGGGCTGGCTGCACTGCAGCTCGGACACCCTGTCCCAGTAACACTATCGGCCCCTTCCTTTCCTGGACTCTCTTCAATTCCTCTCCTCTGTCTTTTTCTTCAAGGGAGGCTCTTTTTCTTTGGAGAGTTAAAATCTCATCAGCTCCGGAACAGGAGAAAAGCCTATCGGGTCCCCAGTACCATCACCTGGCAGACGCAGCATCCAGTTCGCCGTGCAAGAAGATGCAAGGGGGATGCAGCCCTCACTACCCAGCACCCCGCGGCATCTCGTGACTCCATCTGCCACCTGAAACACTGACACAAACAGCTCATTGGAAAACAGGGTGGCCAGAGCTCCTGCCCTTCCCCGTTATTGTCCCAAACCACCTCAGCACAGTCTGCTCCCTCCTCTACCAACTGAAAACCTGCCCTCAGCATCCTCAAAACAGTCACTCCTTGTGTTTGAGCTAAACCACAGCTCTCTGCGCTAATAAAAGCCTGTATTGCTCAGCAAAGGGAGGGACTGTAGTTACACGGGCACATCAAGTGCAGAGCCGCCCGCCTTTCATAGAATTGCATAACAAACGGGAGCAACAAACTTGGGAGAGAGGAGGAAAAAAAAGGTTCAGCTTCAAGGCTGCCAAAAATGAGCCATTGATTACAGTGCATTTGATCCATTTGCATTCAGAGAGCTCTGCTTTGGAGCTGAGATGGAAACAGTCTTAATATAGCTGGAGAGAAAATATCCTTCTTGCACTCTCCTAACTGCACTTTGATAGGAAGCAGCAGCAGAGCAGATGGTGCCTATATATAATCACTAGACCTATTATCCCAGCCTCTTTTAGTAATTTGAAGGATGTGATAACCACAAGGAGAACGGCAAATATTCCCCCTCCTCCCATCCCTTCCCCCTGCTAAGAAAAATATGCTCCAAAAGAGCAGGAAGCTATAATTATGGTAACGATTAAAAGCATTTTCAAATGAAGTAAATAACTATTTTGCGCACTGCTCCTTTAAACCAGAAGTCAAAAGTTAATTAAATATCAGCATGTTACTGAGTCAGGGTAACACAGCAAGTCTGGGTACAATGCTGCAGTCGGGAGAGAGACTGGATTCACTTCGGGAAAAATATGAAGCAGAGCAGTCCTGCCCTTCTCGGGTTTAGGAAAAGCAGCACACGGGTACGAATGCCACTGCACTTGGCAAGTCGGCGGCAGCTCTTACGTGGGGGCAGTGGGAGCGAGAGCTCATCTTGTCCTATTTCTCCACCAGATCTAGGAGTTTCACAGCACTCAGAACGCGTGTGATGGAGAGGCGGCTCTCTCCGGGGTTCCTCATCACACCAAGATGTTCAGGAGGAGCCACGAGGAAACCCAGTCTCGTGGCTTCAGGAGGAAAGGCTGAGAAAACGTGGTGCCCGAAGGCTGCAAGGAGTGGACAGGGTCTGGGGGCGCGTTCATGCCCTTGTCAGCAGGTGCCCCTGCTCACCTGATGCTGCTGCGCACCCACAAGTGTCTCAGGAGCATCAAGGAGCCAGGTCAGTGCCAAGGCAGGGGCTGCTGGGGTGCCCAGCTTTGCCTGGCTGCAGACAGTACCCGGACGCGCTCCACGGAGCACACTATGCGGCACGTCCCGCAGGGACCGCGTGTCCCCCTCCTGCTTGGAGCCCCTCACCAGCCCACACGGCTCCTGCAGCAAGACGGCGGCAGTGCAAAACACACGCGGGCACCCAGGAGCATTGCTGGGTCAGGAGCAAAGCAAAGCCTCCCTTGGGGAGAGGAACAGGCTCACGTGCAAGAGTACCGGCAGATCACTGTCACCCGCGCCGCTGTGAGACGGGCTCCAGAGCGGCTGGTAAAATACGCCTGGGTCCGGGAGCCATCCACCATGCCTGTGCAGCGGCTCAAATGCTCCTTCCTTGGCAGTCAGGAGTGGAAGGGTGGCACAGGGGAGCTCTCCTGCACCCTGCAAGGAGCAGGCTCCCGAGACGGCCGGGCAGTGACGGAGAAGGGAGCCGGGAGGCCTCGCGCTCAGAACCGCATCTGCGCGCGCTGCAGCAAGGCCAGCGAAAGCTCCGGGCAAGAGGCAAGTGGAACTGCGGTGAGCTCAGTAAGGATCACGGGGGACGCCCAACCTCACTCCGCGGCTAGGACATCATCAGTCCCTTGCTCGACACCCTGCCTACAGCAGGGTCCTCACGCAACCAAAAAGGAGCTGGTGGAGGCTGCCCATCTGCCCTCTGTCTTCTCTTGTTGCTGCGTGAAAGCTGAGTGGGGCATGGTGACGGGGACCTCACCTCCCTTTCCTTGTGGTTTGAAACCCAAATTAACAGAGCTCTGCTTGCTACCTGCATCACCCAAAACCAACTGCTGCAGGCCAGAAAATCGGTCATTCCTCTCCAAGGATGCGCGGCTGGGCAACCCCTGCAAGAAGAGGCCACCAAATGCCAGCCGTGCGAACAGCAAACACCAGAGGCCTTGGCCAAGCAGGACTGGGAGAGCCACTCTCCCTAATGCTGACCCGGATGCTGTGTCTGAAGCAAAACACTCCACACAGGTCAATGGGTTGGTTATTCCATGTCATCGTTTTGTGGATCTCAGACGTTCATTCCTAAAACAAGGGGAGGGTTTGCAGCCACACGGACACTGCTGGAGCAAGCCACGAAGTCTGGAAGGAGAGACGAGCGGATAACGCAGCACGATCCGTCGCGTTACCCACTTCAATGTTTGCCATGAATAGTCAGTGGGAGCAACAGTTGGAGCAGTTTGCTTCCATAGCGAAAACATGGATCTGGAGTTTAGATGTGGGAATCTTTCTTTTTTCCCCTCAATGCAGAGCGTCGTCTTCCAGAGGAGCAAACCAGGTTCCTGCATCTTCACAAGCGACCTCACAAACACGTACACCCAGGCAGCCTCCGTCTCTTCCACTTAGACAAATCCCTTCCATTCGACAAACACATTTTTCTAGCCCAGGGCTTGCTGCTGTGCTCCAGGATCCCTTGGAGCCCAGGGCACAGTCTCCCTCCCTGCACTCCCAGCGGCTGCAGGGATATTGGGGATGGACAGAGCACTTGGCCGTTCTGCTTTGAGCTCCCGGCCAGCATGGGAGCCGTGGGATGAGCACATGCACTGGGTCCAAGTCTGGACATACCTTTCTCCACCTATCTTGGCCACCCTCCCTGCTACCAAAGGCAGCTGTGCAGTGCTCAGGTCCCCCTCAGTGTGGTACCACTCAGGAGCAGCCGCCAAGGGCGTTGCCGACGCCCGGGCGCTGAACTGCCAGCCCTGTTTTCCTCCACCACTGTGGTCATCTCCAGCGCCTGATGGTCTCCAGGCAGGGAGCAGCTCAGCACTCACCTCCTCGTTTGCTCAAGTGACACGGCGCAGGGCTGGGGACTGTGTCCTCCCTGCTCCCGGTGCTTTGCCTCTATAGATGAGGCAGGACATCTGCCATCTACTCTAGAGCTGTTTTCAGAGCAGGGGCAGAGAACAGCGCTGTGACAAATTCTTTCCCAAAACAGCCAGTGTGAAAGAGGCTGTCCACCCTCTCAGACCAGTTTTCTGTGGTATTTGTGCAGGGCCTTCATGGGTTGTAGAGAACAACTTTAGTCATAAGTTACCTTTTTGTATGAATCTTCCTCCATTTTTAAATCCAGATTTTGCAAGATATTATATTTGAGAGTGCCTAGAAAACTCCTAGAAATGTTCTCCAGTGGTTACAGGGAACACTAGAGGGCATGAGCAAGACAACAGATGCCCCAGTCTACTACAGTCAAAAGCCTCATGTATAATATATAGCCACTCCCCAAATTTTACTCCTCCAGTAGAAGGAAAAAAAACAAACAAACAAACTAACAAACAAAGGTTTTGCAACCTCCACCTCTCCCTGGATTCCCAGTCACCCATGGGGTAACTAATAGGGAATACCGTGAGTTCAGGGGCCCTGTCCCATGAAAGCAACTCCTGAAAAATGCCAGCTTGGCCAACGTCGGGCTCGTTGCTACATGCACCACCTGAGTCCTCTTCTTTATTTCTACACTAACTACACCTGGTAGGGGAGCACCCATGGGCTAAGCCAACTCAGGGCCAACTGCGAAGTGGAAGGGGAAGTTTCTAAAGAAAATTCCTGACTACAAAACTAAGCCCCCAGTAGTAAGAACAGTACATTTGTTTTGCTTTACTGTTAAGATTTTTGCACACGTACATTTTTAAAAAGCAAAACAGCTTGCTGCTCACTCTGCACGAGAAGAAAAATGTCACCCTGTAGAAGTTAAACGTACATTGAGGACACACAGGCACCTTCACGTGGCAGCAAGTCCGCCCAGAGGGGATGGTTGTACTTGCAAGCTGTCTACCAACCCAACACAAATCCAGCTGCCTCCTCGGGCTAAAACATGTAATTCCCACCCAGCTACTATGATCAGCCAGGGTACTGGCTACAATGACGGATCAGTCAGCGGCAGCAGACAATAAATAACCTATTGCCCAGGGGTGCAGGACATACTCTGCCCATGATAACTGCTTTCTAGGCGTTGCTTTTCCACCTCAGTTCTCAGCGGGGCTCTGCCCCAGATCCGCAGTCTTGTGCATCAGCAACCTCAGCCAGAAGTGGGGCAAACGCAGGCACAATCCAGCAGTAACGTCACCCGGCACAGGCTGACGCACAGTTTGTAGCTCCAGAGCTGGCTGTACAGCAGCAGCTGTGGTGGGTTCTCTTCTGCGTACGAGTACGTGACAGGGACCCCCTAGAGGAAGGTGGCACAGGACATGCTCCAGAAGAGGGGACACAGGGTGCTCCTTCTCTCTGCAGGGTGCCCACCTGCATCCCTGTAGTTTCCTGAGGCTCCAGGGAGTCTGAGCACCAGCCTTTCTTACTGCCGACACCTGAGCATCACTCTGAAAGGGGAACAGTTCTCAAGAGCTGGCAGGTGCAGCCGAGAGCCATGAATCTTGACAACAGCGAGCATTACTGCCTGGCACTCCGGGAAGCAGGCTGATTTATTCAATCTCTTTGGACTCAGGACAAGATAAAAGGTTTTTCTTTTGGGGGATAAGTAAGTTAAATAGGTATTTCTCCTACATCGCAGTGCTCTCTCTCCTCTTAGACAACGACTGCAATCCTGCTAGCAGAGACTCCCACGGGAAGCGGGTTAGAGGGGTTGGAGTGCATCACAGCTCTCCTTTTTGTACAAAAGCAGCTCATCTGGTCAAAGAATCATCCTACTCACAAGTAGGGGGACCTGGGCAGCACAGTGACACTAAAACACCAAAGAGTTTCTACCAGCTCTCCTGCATAAACGCAGCCTCAGTGTCCCAGAGCTCTGCTTTAGAGGATATTCAATCCTGAGGTCTGCCCTGTTCTCACAAGGATCACCTGGCTAACACCCCACCATGTGGAAGAACCTCCTGCTCTCTTTGGAAGCACAGGCAGGAGAAGGACCCTTGGACAACACGCAAGACTCCTGTAAGGCCAGCACAAACTGTGAGCACCACCTCCCTTCCCTGTGGCCATCCCACAGCAGAGAACCTGGTGTGCTACTGCTCTGTGGTAGCCCAAACACTGTCTGGGCAGTGCTACCATCCCATAAGCAAGGTCACAACTGCAGAATCTCACCCTTGTTGAAGTGTTGCTGCATGTGACACTGAGACACCTTCTGTTCAGGTATTTGCAAAAGAAGGTCTTTGTTTATCTGTGAGAAACACCTGCAACATTTGGCTCTTAGACTCAAATGTTTTGGGCAACTTACTGCTGCTCCTGCAGTAAAATCAGGATGTTTTTACCCTTTTGCAGGGGGGCGGACAGCTCACGTCCCTAGGAACCTGAGCTCCCAGAGGGGTTTAAATGCATGGGCACTACCCCAAAGATGACACCAAGGAAAGTCTCACCATAAGGTGCTGAAAGAAGGAATGCTGTTATTCCCATGTTACATTTTGGGAGTAGGTGACCAAAAGACCTGTCCAGCAGATAGGTGGCAGGGCTACGAACTGAAGCCTTACCTCTACAGCTGTATCTCACCAAGCTTGATATTGCCAAAAGGAACACCTATCACTCCTTCCACACATCATCCTTTCCTTTCTTGCTCTCTGCCCTAATGGTTCAGGTTCAGTCAGTGCATTGACTGGGACAAGTCCACCCCAGTTTCTCAATATTCAACAAGGGACCCTCCTTTTTCTCCACACCCACTCCTTTCCAAGCAGGCAGGGAACAGAGGGTTAAGTGAGGTTCTGCTTCCCCTTGACAAATGAGCCCCCCTGTGCAATCAGATCATACTCAGGTGGAACCAATTACACAGGGGAAAGAAAGGAGTCAGAGCTGAAGCACAAGAAACTGCTGGGCTGTAACTTTCATTTCTTACCCCTTTGTCACAGCGTCTGGAGAACAGAGCCAAAGGCTGTACTGCTCTTATTAAAATTGAACGGAATTTTGGAGACGGCTTCTCTCTCTGCCAGCTGCAGAGTATTTAAGGATGCATTAATAATGTTAAGGGGAGAGGTGTTTGCACAGGTAGACAGGCAGAATGAGGTGCTCTGCGCATTTTGTCTTCGTGAAAGCTCCCCTGCTAAGCCTTGTGCCTTGGAAAAGCACTTCTTCAGTCCTGCTGCCCCTGTGTGACGCAGAGAAAGGGCTGGTATTTTTTTTTCTGTTGTTTCACTTTGGATATTTAAAGGCCCATCTACCCTGCAAATGTGTTTTGCAACGCAGGCATTTTGTAATTGCTGTCTGAGTCAGCTGCAGAGCTGAGGGCTCTTTGCTTGATCCCTTCCCACTCGGCCTGGGGTAGTTTTGGCCTCCTGCCCGCTCGTGTTCACGAGCCCGCAAGGAGGCCACCTTCATTCCCAGCATACTCAGAGTCTGGCTTAAAGCTGTAGCTCGAGCTGCACGGGACAGGCTAAGAGCATGCAAGGAGGCAGTTGCTCTTAAACAGCGGATGGGGGGAAATATGTTGATTTTCATCACTCTGGATGGATCTATACCCTTGAGGTTGCTCCACATGCAAACCAGTTTCTTATGACACTGGGTCACTCCCAGATCACGGGTGCAAATCCAGAGCGACTCACTTGCAGACTTGCCCTGGAAATGCTGGAGAGCAGAGATCTCTCCTTGTCCTCTCGTGGCAGTTCCTCAAATCTTTGCTAACATCAGCCAACACTGTTAGAGAGAAGTAGAAATTAAGGATAAAGCTGCACGACGTTTCCAAGCCCTCTGTAAGCCCAACCAGCCTGCAGACAAAGCCAGGTCTGTTCTCATAGCATCGGTCTGGGTCTAGGTCAAGTCAAAGAGAAGTAGAGGAGAAAAGCACGGAGCAAATTCTCATGTGAAACTCAACTATCCATATTTAAACCCTAAACCATAACAGCATTGCATCTAATTATGCCACAATGCAAGACGAAAGCACCTGGGACGGGATCACCATGTTGCTCCTCTGGGAGAGGCTCTGCCCTGTTGCAGCAGCAGAACCAAGCGGGGTCTTTGTGGAGCCAGGTCAGGGAAGTCTGTGCCCTGGAAGATGCTGCTGGATTAACGCCTACTCAGATAAACCCCCGAAAGTCACGCAAGAAATTAAAAGCAGCAATAATAAAACTCAAATGGTTTCAGTTTGAGGGATTTGCTTTGAAGTTAAAGCATAATTGATATATTGATTGACTGGAGGGATTGGGACGCAGGCTGACCGACCACGTTTATTCTTCAGCATCTGTTTGTGGACTCTCTGTGCTCGTGTCCAAGCAAATACCGAGTTATGAAGCTTCTGAACTAGCATATGAAGAACGGTGCCACCCACGGAGCTGCCATCAAAATACATCAGCAGGAGAGTTACAACCCAAAGGAGGCTTCAAAACCAGCAACTCCATGCGCTGCAAGGCTCAGCCTCCAGCAGGCTCATGGTGCTGGGGAAGGCTGTCCCAGAGAGGTGACTGCTGCTAACCCTCTAGCAGATCTCTGTGCAAAACGCTCCGCCAGCGGGACAGGTGCTCCTATCCATGCATGGGAATAAACATGAGCTGTAACTAACCTCATGCTTTATCGGGGTCCTGCTGAACCACAGGGCTGCTCGTGCAAACGACAGCTGAACATCTAAGACTAGATTTGGCTGAAGATGCATTCAGATGTTTCTACAAACCTTCTCAATTATAGAAATATGTGTTCACCTTGGTGCTAAGCTCACGAAAAAGGATCCCTGCATATGGGCACTATAAATCTTGATGGTGAATCAGGCTGTGACACAAAAGCAATCATTGGGAGCTGCCAGGAAGCTCTGCGACAGGGCTCTTTGGGCAGGGGGTTATGCGAGGCAACGCCGGCACGGTTCTTGCAGCACCGCGTGGCACACAGGGACAGAGCCGAGCGGAAGCGATGGAGGAGGAGTGGGACCGTCCAGCGATGGATCCTCCAGCACCTTGTGGCACCTGAGCCAGGAGGACTCGGAGGTGAGAGCTGTGCTCACACGGGCACCAGCTCCAGGCTCAAAGCTGGCGTGTGGCTGACAACACGTTATCCATGAGGCAGCAACGTGCCCTCGTGGCCAAAGAGGCCAATGGGATCCTGGCTGCATCAGGAGCAGTGTTGCCAGCAGGGCGAGGGAGGGGATCCTGCCCTGGGGAGGCCACACCTGGAGCACTGGGTGCAGTTCTGGGCTCCCCAGGACAAGAGGGACGTGGAGCTTCTTCTAGAGAGGGTCCAGTGTAGAGCGACAAAGGTGATTAAGGGACTGGAGCATCTACTGTATGAGGAAAGACTAAGTGAGCTGGGCCTGTAAAGCCTGGAGAGGATTGAGAGGAGATCTGATCAACATGTACAAATAACAGGGGAGAATGTAAAGAAGATGGGACGGACCTCTTCTCGGTGGTGGCCAGTGACAGGACAAGGGGCAGTGGGTACAAGCAGAAACACAGGCAGTTTCATCCCCATGTGAGGCAGAACTTCTTTGCTGTGAGGGTGCCAGAGCCCTGGCACAGGCTGCCCAGAGAGGCTGTGGA
>JAYECN010834889.1:0-42161 GCA_035222435.1 Microcambeva ribeirae
CGCATTGTGTAACAAAAGATGGAAACTCTGGTCCAAACAAAAAAAAAAAAAAAAAAAAGGTGGTTTTTGTTTAATAGTCTCTAACAATCAAAAAGAAATAGACAACAGCTCTAATGGACCCACCTACTTTTGATCCTTTCTCTTGCCAGAATATTTTGTGTAATAGATCATGAGAGCACTCCATTACCCTGGAGCTAAAAATGGAGCGGAGTCAGGAGGCAGCACAGCGCTCTGAATACAGATTACAGGAGTGTATCTGGTAACTGCTGCACTTGGTCTGATTTTAAGCTTCCTCAGGTGGGATAATGAGCACTCAAATGAGGAGGGAGAGGTTCAGAGGGTGATTAGAGCCCAGGCTGGCTTCTAACCCTTTTTCCTTTCAACTTCATTTTTGTCACATTTTGATTTAGGCTGGATTAGCTGCTGAAAAGGGTTCTGCTTAACAGAAGCCTGAAGCAATAACTTACATTTCCCAAAAGCCAAGAGAGTTTTTAGAGGGCAGTGAGAAAGTGTAGGCAAAAGGCAGGATGCAACGCAATCCTTCCTCACTTCACAGCCATCAGATCAAACAGTGTCCTCCGGTCCTGGAGAGGCAGCATTTGAACGACTGGTCCCCCTAGTGATACGGGGGCTAAAATACTGTTTTATAATTTATATTTATAATGAATAGTAAGCACTGATCACAGCAATGCACTTCTAAAGGCCTCTCAGTTTTGCTCAGAGCTGAAACATTGCTCCAGTCTATCCTAAAGCCTGGGTCACCCTTGCTGTAAATGGATGATGGCTGTGCATGCTGAATAAGCAAGTGGGGCTAAACATGGATGCAGGCTGGCTGTGTGCTGCTGGCTGCAGAAAGCAGCCTGTCTTTACCCTGCTAACCTGATGGATGGTCTGAGCTTTCGCTTGGTAAACTGCTCAAGAGACCATCTCCAAGGCTTGCTCTTCACAAGAGTAACAAGTCAGTGTCTGGTAGGGACAAGTTTGGAGGATGGTCATTGACAGTATTTCTAGTCTTCAGGCTTTAAGAGCACTTTCTGTTAGAATAACTGAATTTTGCAGATGACTGAAAAATAACCCCTGAATACTAACACTAACTTAGACCTGGATAAAGTAGTATGTTTCAGTTGTTGACACTGAGAAAGTTTTGGGGGCAGATTCATAGCCATGGGACCAGAGATAATAAACCAAAAGAGATTTTGTCTGCCAGCAGTCCTACCACCCATAGCGGGTGGTAGGTGGTAGGTTCATAGTGCCTCATGGATATAGCTAATGCAGAAAGCAAGTTTGAGCCAGCCACGAATACAAGTTATAAAATACTTGGGAACTCAGCGTCAGCAAGAGCTGGAGTTCATGGGGGGCTAATGGGAGTGCAGCTGCAAGTTGTTAGTCCTGGGAGTCTGAAGAGCCACAGCTGCTGGAGAGGCATGGATGTCTGAGCGTGCGCTCTCAGATTTCTGGCAGGCTTTACTGCTGTACAATTACCATGTAAATAACCTGCAGGATGCAAAAACCTCTTAAGAGTGCTGCCCGTGTCCAGATGGTATTGGTCTTTCTAGCCCAGCCTGCTACATGGCTGATCTGAAGGCAGCCTGGCAGGCCACTTAGATCTTCCAGGCAGATGTCTCCACAGTTGCCTCTGTAACTGATTTACTGGAACAAGAAAAAATAAAAAGCAAAACTCAAAATTGTTGCTCACAGATGTGCACAAACTGCAGTTCTGCGAGAAAATCTAATGCAGCCATCTCATTAAGAATAGATCAAAATGCGAGTACCTCTTCTAGCAAAACAAAGAGGAAAAAGAAGAACTGATAATGACTGATACGAAATGAAGGAGCAGCTATTAAGGCCAGCAGGGCTATTGTACTCCCCGGTTGTCTGAGCAGTCTAATAGCAGTCAAAGAAAACCTCAGGACACTTCTCTCTCCTCTGAATTATTTTTAAGTCTACAATCGGCACACAGGAGTTCATTAAGCACATGCTGTGTTAGAAATGAAAAACTCTAACCTTTATAAAATTATACATGGACCTGTGCTTTAGATCCTGAGTTCCTCATTTTGCACACAAAAACACTCCTAAGACTTTTTTTTACAGTTTGAGGACAAAGAAAAACTCCAAGACCCTGACCCAGCTTGTCACGTAAGCTTATGCTGAACTCCAGCAAGGATGCTTTCAAGTCTGCTAGGGCTGTGCCAAAGCACTGCCCGCACCAGGAAGCACAGCTGGGTGGCTGGTGGTCCCCCCTCTATCTCCTCCCTGCTCTCTTCCTTCACTCTTTTTGTCACCAGAGACCTGAATATGTCATGACTTTTCTTGCCTCCTGCACTGCGTGGACCAGCAATGATGCTCCTGCTTTGATGTACCGACACACAGAGATTATGCTCAACTTTAATTACTGGGCCACTCGAAAGGAAGATGATGTTGTTGCTCGCATCTAGCACCATTTGAGCCTCTTCCTGTTCTCTGTGACGCCAGGAGGCTTAGGAATGATCTGATCTGTTTTTTGTGGAGCTACTTAGCATTCTGGCCATAACCCAACATTAAATCGTAATCCCTGATGAGGAAAATTTGAGCGACAACTAAAACATACCAATAGAATTTACCTTTTTCAGTCTGTTTCCCACTCAATTAAATTTCTTTTTGTAGATATAATTTTAACTGAATTTCCTGTAAATATGTTATTTGTGCCATTTTCTGTCAGGTATCTTAAACGTAACTGCCACTTAATCCTAATGCGTGGACCGGCAGTGATGCTCCTGGTAAAACCTTGAGCTAGTCTCCAGACTCCTAATGTCAAACAAAACTTGCAGTGCTCTTCATCTGCAGACATAAAGGATCAGAGAGAAAAGAGCTAAAAACTGCAATTAAGTGAGGGAGGCAGCAGCCCTGCAGGGATGAGATCTTTCTAGATACAAATGAAAAAAAAAAAGTGTTTATTAATTGAATGCTGATGCTGGAAGAACATGTAAAAGCTGTAATACGGATCTCTTGGAGGGAATGATTGCTCCTAACTTTTTCTGATGGGAAATATTTGGATTTCTTTCTCTCTCTCTCCTTTTTTTTTTTATTTTTATATATATATATTTTTTGGTTCTTTCTCTCTCTCTTTTTTTTTTTATTTATACATATATATATTTTTGGTTCTTTTTAGTTGTTTAAGGCATAATAGTTCAGCTCTGGAACTAAGAATCTCACATCGGACGTAATCACCATCTTCAGCAGTGTTGGATCAAGAACTCAGTCACATACATAAAATCCAGAGACAGCAGCAAGATTAAACACTGTTTCCATTAAGACATGCTTTGCAAAGTGTCTTCTATTGAGGATGTACTTTGATAAAATATGACTGTTATCTCTATGCTACAGACATCTGGACCATTATTCTAAAAATAAATAAACTTTTTTTCATCAGTTCAGGAACTTCAATTTTATTAACTGACTGCAAAGCAACACAAGACACTCATAAACAAGTCATGAAGGCAGCAGGCTAATATTGGCACTGCCAACTTGCACGATAAAAGGAGAGATAAAGCTTGTCTTAATTGCATTTATGTAATCAATTTATTCTGAATACTGAGGAAAAGAAGAAAATGGTGCTGTTATTTAATTTAAACACTAACAAAAATTAACATCTGGACTTCTGGCCAAGCAGAAATTACATCCCTTACTCATTGCAAAGGCACCTTTGCTAAGAATAGGTAGCTTAATGACAACTAAACAATACACTCAGCTGGGAAACAATATGTAAGCCTATTTTAGTACTCTTGCTATTTTAGCACACCTAAAGTTAATTAGTGGTGTTAGCATTTGAATTTTGAGGCCCAAACAGAGGTTGTTTTCAACTGTTCTAGACACTGTAAGGCTGCATAACAAGACCAATGATAGCAGAAAAAAAAAAAAAAAAAGCCCTAGAGGAGTCTCTAAGATTCAAGCACTTGTTTTGGGAAATTAATCAGAAGATGTTAGATTACATTCTCCCAACTTGTTTGCTGCTTTGATTTGTGGATCTCAAAGTTCATAAGCAGCCTCAATCCCTCGTTGGGAAATGAGGAAGTTAATCCTGGTGAGAGGCAACTCCTACCATGTCCTGGTCCTCCAGCAACCTTCTCCACTGACCTGTGAGAACAGCCCTGAGAAGCTAGCGGTGCAGCACCCTGAGAGGATACACCCTGAGAAGCTTCGTGGTGACGACAGGGAGCAAGGTGAAGTTGGGTTTTCTCTTTGTTTCAAGAACGCCAAGCAGACAGCGCACTGCGTGGGCTGCACTGAAACCACAGCTGATGCTATCCGAAGTATCAGCGGGGAGTATCAACTCCACAGACACTCTCTGTACACTCATGAAGATCTCTCTGTTTCTACAGGAAACCCAGGATACTTGTCCATCCGCTGGGATCACAACAAGGCCTTTCAGGGTTCTCTTTTGGATGTCATCTGGTTTGGGATGCCAACAGAGCTCTGTTCTGGTCACACCCTGGGAAGGGTTGTCTAAAAAGGTTGTGGATCAAAATACTCCATCCTTGGAAACACTCAAAACGGAAAGGGAAAGTGCATGAGCAACCAGCTCATACTGGACTGGCTTGGAGCAGGAGATCATAGAAGAGATGTCCACAGGGGCCCTGTCCAACCTGCTGGATTCTGCTATTCATTTCTCCCCTAAATGAGCTTTGAAACTCTGTAAGACATCTATATAAAAGATAAGCAAAGCGAAAGACAGATTTGCTTGTCTTTGGAAGTTATATTTGCCAGAATTAAAGTACAAAAGGCTTTGGAAGTTATATTTGCCAGAATTAAAGTACAAAAGGAAGCTTAAATGATAACTTTGGGGGAAGAGAGGAACAGGCTAAGGTTGCATTAATAGCTGTTCAGTTATAACCCAGATTCACGGTTCAGCATATGCAACTAGCATTTTAAGAAAGAGGCTCAAAAATTTAGAACTAAACATAACTTCTGAACAGCAATAAAAATATTCTGAAGGACGTGGTGCTTTCTGAGTACTTTCATCTGTTAAGGCTCAATGCAGCTCCCACCATTAATTTTTGTGCAAGTTGGAACAGGACCTAAACTATTTGGCTAATCAACCCTTTTTTTTTTTCTGTCTTAACATTCTGGATAGTCACAGCCATTCCATTCTTGGCCAAAGCCAATTACACACAGCGTTCCTCTCTGTGCTTTCCACTTTTAGTAAGGTCACTATGCTTTTACTAGGGGGTTAAGTCAATTCATGCAATAAATCATTGACTTCAAAGTGCATTTACTTGCTCTCCATTGCCCAAATTCATCTGCCTAACTTACTTTATTCAACTGTGGCATCTAAATTGCCATCCAAGCACCCTCTATATTCTGTGCAGTGAGAAATGAGTTAGCATTTAAGTGCTTGAGATTACGTGGAATGAATTTGGACTGATGTATTTAGAACTCCCAATAGCTACGCCCGTAACAGACAGATCAGTCGAGGGACAGGACTCTGCTTTCTGGCTCCTCACACTCTCCGAAAGCAGAGCACCATAGCGGTCACTGCCACCGCACTTCACTGAATAAAGCACGCGGTATTCGGCATTGATTGCTGCGAGTAAGCGTGCCGGGAATCATCCACCAAAATAACGGATGGAAAATTCAGTTTCAGTAAAAATACAGGCCATTGGTTTTCTGCTGTGAAAACAGAAGTGAAGCAGATTGCTAGTTAATTCCATATAAGATACAGAGCGGACTGAATTTTGCAATTTCCATTCAGCAGAGAGTTTGGATACCTCTCTGGGAACAAGCACACTGACTGATCAGTAATTTTATGGTCCCACTGACTATAAAATCATGGGAGGCATGAGAGTAAATCAGCTCTCTCTTTGCAAGGACCTAGAAGGCTGCAGAGCATTAAAATAAATGAATAAACAAATAAATAAAGCTAATATGGTTTTATTAAACGCATATTATGTCACTCTTGCTATCACAAGAGAACAAAAGGCCTTTGTGGGGAGGATAGAATTAGGCTATTCTCTGTATCTCCAGTTAATACATAGTTTGTTACACTCTTTCACAATACAAAACTCTACCTAGAAAGCAGTTCTCAATGGTTCACTGCCAAACAGGAAGGCTGCACTGTGTGATACTCTCTTAGGCCTTGTTTGGGATAACGAGACAGAGAATATGCTTTCTAATCTGTACATAGCATCTGGAAGGCGCTGCGAAGGACAGAAGAAGAATTAAAAAGGATTTGAGAAATTGTTTAGATTTCAAATAAGCTGCTACTCAGCATGAGCAAATGAAGAGCACATTTAGGAAGAAATTATCACCTGCACAAATACAATACAGGGAATGGGTAGATATGTAGCAGTTTCACCAGAAAGGATGGGGAGATCA
The DNA here is from genome assembly GCA_035222435.1 of Microcambeva ribeirae. Taxonomy (NCBI): domain Eukaryota; kingdom Metazoa; phylum Chordata; class Actinopteri; order Siluriformes; family Trichomycteridae; genus Microcambeva; species Microcambeva ribeirae. Next base: position 6,352 of record JAYECN010834889.1, read on the forward strand.
GGTTGTGTCACAAATAAGTGCCCATGTCATGCCTTTGCAAAAACAAATAAAAGACCTTAAAATAAACTTGATCTTGGACTCTAAAACATTCCATTTTACTTACAGATGTTACTGCTTCAGCGTGCACCCAGTCTGGGTACCACACTTCTCTAAGTGCAGGCTACTTCAGAGCAGATGGAGAAGAACAAGGAGGATAGTTAAATAAAACAAGAAAAATAACGGGGGATGTTCTGTTTAGTCCAGAATTTCTCAACTGCAACTGTACAAATGTCTCAGGTGTCCACAGGGATCTGTGGACTCCTTCTAAAGGGCCTATGAAAACCAGAGAAGTGGAAAAAGGCAGTCACCCGAAAAATAATTTTATCCCTGTTTAGGAATCATAGAATCCCAGAGTGGCTGAGGTTGGAAGGGCTCTCTGGGGATCATCTAGTCCATCCCCCCTTGCTCAAGCTGGATCACCTAGAGCATGTTCCCAAGGATTGCATCCATACCGCTTTTGTATATCTCCAAGGATGGAAACTGCACATCCTCTCCAGGCAACCTGGCCCCGTGGTCTGCTACCCCCACAGTAAAACAGTTGCTCCTCGTGTTCACAAGACACTTCTTGCGTTTCAATTTGCACCGGTGCATGAGGTTATTCCTCCCTTTGAACTCCATGAGGTTCCTGTGTGGCCACCTCTTCAGCCTGTCCAGCTCTCGGGTGTATCAGCTACTCTTCCCAATTTTGTAGCATCCGCAAACTCATTGAGGAGGTTCCTTCTGTACCACCACTGAGGTTCACAAGCTCAAAGAGGTTGGAAATCATTGTCATAGAGGGGACTCGCAATAACAGGCTTAAAAAAGGTCAGAAAAATATCTATCAAGGGGTGGGTTAGATGCAGCTAGTACCTCCTTCTGACGAGAGAAGAACTGGTTTCCCTTCCAAGCCTTGTATTTTTCTTCATTATTTTCCTTAGTATGAATGAAGCTGACACTTCAGTCTTACAAAACAGAAACGAACAGAATCAATCAGAACTGACCAGTGAAAAAAACACTGATACTCACAAATAAAAATGTACTTATTAGAAAACAGCCTAGTTCAAGGCACTGTATCAATTCAACACAAAACTGCATTTTCTTGCGAGGCACATGGTTCCAGGGAAACAGGAATTCAAGAGCCAGATTTTTTTTTTCGTTGCTACCGATCAGGGACCCTTCTCTTCTCACATCATCCAGGTGACTCCTATTCCTATTACTCATCCTGCATCATCCAGCCTGGTCAGATGAGATTTTCCATACTGCAGAATGGAAAATTTTTATCGTATGTGAACACCAGTTCCTCCAACTAGGACTGTTCGCATAGCAAAATGCATTTGCAAGGGTATGAATGGGACAGCCAGCACCAGAACTAGAGCCGAAGCGCAGGGTTCGGACCATCCCAGTGAACACACAGCTTGTTTCATTCTTGCTGGCATCTTTTATTTCAACGCACGACCAGTGCAAAGATAAAGCTACGACCTTCGAAGCCGTTCCCTCTGCCCCAGGGGAAGCGATCCACATGGGAAGGACAGAGAGCTGCAGCAACAGTTTGGTGACATTGGGTCCAACTGTAAATGACAGGCAGAAAAGCAGCAGAGGAAAAGCAAGCAGAGGAGCAACAGTGGCAAGCTCACAGGCCGGGGCAAGCAAGCGGCGGAGGGACGGAGTCGCTCCTATTGGAAGTCTGCCCTGTATTCAGGAGTGATAGAGCCCAAACGCACTGCCTGGCAATTCTCGCACCAGAAAGAACTCCAAAAAAACATAACAGGGCCTTTTCTCTTTTAGTGTTAATTAATATCAACAAAGCATGGAAAAAATAAAAAAAATAAAAAGGCAACAGGCTTCTGGGAAGCAGAAGAGTGAATTCACAGGGGCCCATGCTTGCCTGTTGTACTTCATTAGTATGTAAAATACTCAAGAGATTCATCAAGTAGCCTTGTCTGCGTGCTGTGCAGAGCTGCAGATGCGTGGGGTTTCAGCTCACTAAATGCTTAGGAAACACCATTCCCTAACAGGAGACAAATAAGTGAAGTGTCAGTTCAGAAATCTCAATTCCCGAGGAGTTAAATTATGGAACTGTACTGGAGAAGATGTGTTCATAACAGAAAACATAAACCAGCATCATTTCAATGGCAAAGCCTGTAGGAAGCTGACACCATTCTGCACTGCCTTGGAAAACATTTTTTTACTTACTGTTTTCAGGAAAACGTTCAGTGTTTTTGCGACGGGCAAGGCATCCCCTGTGCTGCTTGCCTGCTGTCCAGTCGGACACAGCAGTGATGCTGCCTGGATTCGCGGAGCAAGAGCAGGGCAGGGGCTAGAAAAAGCTACAGAACCAGCCCCAAAGAGACCTAGCAGTATGCAGTTCATCCAAAACCCACAGACTGCTGCCATGCTGAGCGGCGTTTGTGCCCGAGCTCCCTGCCCAGCGCTGGAGACAGACACGACGCGCTCTGCAAAGCTGCCCCGGGGCCACTTCCCTCCTCCTGCCCTTCTCTAAGCAGAGGTAACAGAGAGCACAGCAGCTTCCCACCCCATCCTCAGCTCTTATTGACCTGCGTTTGGGCTGGGCGACCAATGCAAGTCCTTGCTCACCCGGTCTGTCACGGGGGCCAGCGGAAAGGCTTGCAACCTTTATTCTGGAATTGCACATTTAAGGCATAGTTGGTGTCAGTACAGTTCAGGTCAACTGTATGAATCAACTCTCTGCTGTTTACATTAGGAGGATCATTTTACAGGAAAAAAAAAAAAAAAAAAGATGGCTGAATCAAGAAGTAAAGAAGTGGAATATCAGTAAATTTTGTAAATAAGTCTCATTCTTGTGGTGTTCTACAGGAAAACATATAACCGTACGAAGTGTTTTGGCTACACTCTGAGTATTTGCTCCACTGAGAACAGGGAAGAGCAAAAGTCCATCTGCCCTTTTCTTCCCACCACCAGGACTCCCATGCCACGTGCAGCAGCAGAGTCTCCCTCCCCTTCTGCCTCTTTCCCTCCGTCAGTCCCCAGACAAGCCAGTCCGCAGTCCTCCAGCAGCTGGGAAGGAACCACGAGCAGCCTGGGCTAAGGACCTGGCCACCAGCTACGAGAAATAGGTTTGAAAGACTATGAAACTGAAAAATAAAGGTTCCAGAATCTGCAGGGCTCAAAAGAAATAGAGGAATAATCCACTGTGAGCCTAGAAATTGCCTGGAATGAGCTCATGTGCTGTCATTTTCCACCAGCCCTCTCAACTGACTGCAGCGTGTGATAGATGCAGGAGCAGGAGTCCTGAATGGCAGCAGATGGGCACAACTCCTTCCTTCCCTCATTTGAAAGTCATTACGATCAGAGCACTACGCGCAGCAGAAGCGCCAAATGAAACACCCAGCACAAGATCAACCCCCACCATCCTCCAGGTTTTTGCAAATTAAGTTTTCCAGTGAAAAACCTTTAATTTGTTTTCTTTGTTAACAATGATTTAACCATGCTTACTTTTAAAACACAAGATGATCAAAACATGAGTTTTCTTTTTTTAAAATAGCTATCAAAGTGGTAGCTAGCAAATATTTCACTACTCCATGTTGCAAATGCAAAATGATAATATGAGGAGACTGTGATATGTGTGGAGGCTACTAGTCAGTATGATTTAGGTTTCTCAGGAATGCTAAGCCTCCTATAGAGTTCCCATAGGCTCTAACCGGAGGAAAACAACAGATTCCAAATGAAAGAGAAACCAGCCTGAAGAGTTCAGGGAGCAGAAGTAATAAATAAGTACAAAACTGAGGGGTTTTGAGGTTTGGTATGGAGCTACTGTTTTATTCTGCGGCATGTTTGCAGAAACTAACTTTCAAATTAGGAGTGAGTGGAGCCTCTCCTGGTTATTAAATCCGTCAGTAATACCGGCATTGCCACACATTAATAGAACTGGTTTGGAAAGCGTGGTTATTAAACCACCAGAAGTAGTGGGAAAGCAGGGAAAACGCAACAACAGAACCAACCTGCAAATCCTTCTTCCCCGCAGATCAAGAAAGTCTCGGACTTCAGGGGTTCCCAGCCTGCTGAGACACTCCAGACACTGCTTGATAAAAACACTCACGAGCACAACACGGTCTCTGCACTATAAACACATTCTTACAATATTTTGATTTGTCAACCACATACAGATAATCTAGAACACTGTAGCAATACTTACAAATACCACGAAGCACAGAATAAACAGAAACTGTGTGTCTGCTGTTTCACTAAACTATCATCACCTTTGCCATAAAACGTGGTGTTTTGGCTTAGGTTTGTTGGAATTCTTTATGAAGTGAGACGATTAATTCTCCCCACTGGGAGAATAACAGTGGGGAACTAGTGTCCTAGTTCAGAGCGCCTCGGAACCATAGCAAACTTTCTGAATTATTACCACACGTAATAAAAAGTGCAGAATGACAAACACAAAGTAGAAAACCACTCTAAAATGTATGATTTATGTAACTTGTGAAAACAAATTCTGTAGAAATCTGAATAAAGAAAATCAAAACACAATGTACCATTTATGGGAGGCTATTCACTCAAAACACAAAGGTGGACTTGCACTAGGAATTCTCACATATATGTTTGAATACTGCTAAATTACTCCAAACGATACAATTTATGTCAACTGCAAGTGCCTGCTAGCAATTTAGCTCCAAATGACATTAGCATTTCTAGATTCCCCAAGTTGGCCTTTTTTTCCACTTCTTCATCTTCTACTGACTTTCCATGTAGTGCACACACAGCATCTTTCACACAAGGTGACACAGCAAAGCCTCTAGTAAAAAGAAGTTAGAGGAGACCTTCCGTCTGGGTAGAAGGAAAACTTCTAAACCAGCAGTGTTTTCCCCAGGTATTGTTAAGGATTAGCACCACACACCATCACACCAGTGGAAGAAGGGAGAAGGTAGATGTGAAACAAGCATAATGCCAGATTGCTGCATTTCCGAAAGGAGTGAATTCCACAGAGGATTAAATTAAATTATCTTCTCGATGGGCATGTAAGCGCTTATCGCTATGGAAAACAGAACAATGTATTATTAGAAAACAGAACCAGGTACTATTAGCTCCCTCATATCCCAGATTATTCAGGCCACTAGGGAGCAACTTCTGCCCCTCTTTCCCAGCTGTAGATGGTCTCCACAGCAGCTGTCTTGGCTCATCAATTTGAGACACAATTTGGGAAGCCCTTTTTGCACCATTAGCTGGACCAGTTAGAGCCCCACGGCTACAGAGGTGCTACAGTCTGTGGTCCAGAGAGAGCCCTGAAACAAGTGAGCCCATGTATACACTTCATCTTTTGATGGCTTAGGAAATCTCACCTTGTGCAGGGGTTCTAGGATTGAACAGGTCTGCAAAAATTCATGCTTGTGGCTCCTCTGCAAGCCAGATACACTGACCTAATTCCCTCTTGCAACCAAGTTCAGTTCTGTAACACTGAGCTAATTAAAAATAAGAAGCAGATAAGGACTTAGATGCAAAATATGTGGATATGCATATCTCAGTGCATGTATGTGCTTATGTATCATGTTGGTACTTCGTAACCCTTCTGTTAAGGTTTAATTCTCACTGGATCATACCTATATTCTAAAGTAGATTGAGCTCAGGGGATTTTTGCAGCCTAAACATTTTAGACCCCAGAGGTGCACTTTATTTCCTGCTGTTTTGAAAGCAGTTTAATGCAGTGAAACACATTCTGGAGGTAACAAACACATCTCCATTACATCTGTCGCGTAATGATTGATCTCTCTGTTTTCCAAGCAGATCACAGACAGTAATTTCACTCAAGGATAGCATGGTCTTAACTAGGGCCATTTTTTTTTCTATCCCACAGGTAAGATAGAGCCAAGTTCTCATCTAAAAGCAGAACTGTACAGAAATGGCTCATTGCAAACCAGTCTTCCCCCCTGCCAAGAAACACGTCCCGCAGGAAAGCCTGGGCAGTGCTTGGCCACGTGCCCTTCTCAGAGAAGTGAGGCCAGTTTTACTCCTGCTTTGCAGCCCTTTAAGCAAACTGCCCACGAACCCAGGTGAGTGCTCAGCCCCACAGCAGCCCCAGCCTCCCCTCTCTGCCAGGCAGCTCTGCTCCCCACAGGCGGCTCCGCTACAGGCAACTTTCCCCTCTGCAGAATTTTCCCCAAGTTCAGCGACCCGACTTGCAATCAGCAGGAGCAGCTGTATAACCAGGGAAGAACCTGCGCTAGATTCCACCCTGCGTCCAACCTCGCGACCGTTACCTGCTGTAAGACTGAGGCACTGCTTTACTGTGGTTTCATTCCAAAAATGCTTTCAGGAAGTTTGTATCTCTCCGTGTGCTGCCCCAAGGTAATAAATTCAGAAGCAAAAATTAGCAGAAGAAATATGTTCTTGTTTTGACTGCAGCGGAATAGCCAAATTCATTGAAAACACAAAATCAGACTGAAAAGTAATAATGTAATTCCAGTATTTTGGACCTGAGAAAAAGTTTGAAGGTGAAAACAGCTGAAGAGTATCTTGCTGAAATGGAGAGAGTCATCACTACCTCTTCCCACACAGCTGTAAATCCCTGACCTTACGAAGCTGCGTATGCAATACAAATCCAAAAGCATGTACATCAATTGCAAAGACAAAAGCTGAAAGCTACCCCAGAGGTAGAGAAATCAGTATTACCTCTGCAAGCCAATAGGATTACTTGCCCTCAACTTTACACTTGCTAAAATTGTCTTTTGTTCCCTGTTTCTGATTTATCTTTTTTTTTCAGCCTTCTAAAAAACACCTCTGGACCTGCGAGCAGCTAAACAAATCCAAATAGAGTATTAAAAACAAAAATCCAAGCCCTTCTCCCCTGAAACGCCCGGTGATGACACATGCTGAGGAGGGGCGCGCAGAGCGCTGCGCTTCCTCACCTCCCCGGCCCGGAGGGACAGGATGGGTGCACCCCTGCCTTGGCGGGGCGCGATAGCCAGATGCTCCTCTGAAAACACTGATGGCCCAAAGTGGACAGTTGTAGCATATGTATCTATAGCTACCTCTCTATATACACTTGCTCACACAGCTTGACACTTCAGCTCCTGTTTTAGCACCTAATGCCACTGGAGCCCGACCCATAGCCTGGCCTGATACTGCTGTTATTTTGCCACAGCCAAGTAACTACCCAGGCCCCTTCCTGCGACTCTCGCGTGCCCAGCTGTGGCCCTGCAGCAGCAGATGCGGAACACGAAGTACCCCCAGGGGTGTCGCTGCCTGCGCAGCCAAGGGCCAGCCGCTGCCTCCGCGGGGCCTTGGAGCCTCCCAAGGCACCCGGCCACCTGCGCGTGCTTTAGAGAGGCGGCGCTGGGCAGCCTTCTCCCTTCCATCTCAGTCCCCCTCTCCGCGGGTGCGTGATTTGGAGACCAGCAAGGCGCTGGCACGGAGACAAGCCCTGCCGCGATGCGGCAGCCGACACTGGGGCCACGAGGATGCCCACGCGCACCGCCCGCGAGCCCGGCACGGCGCGCTGCGTCTGCGCGAGGGCGCTCGCTTCCCCTTTCCAGCCCTCGAATTACGTAGCCCACTTTAAAAGCACGTGACATTCGGTGGTTTCTGGGCTGTCTAGTGCAGTATGCGTTTGTCTGAGGACAAGAGAGGTGGTTCATAACAAGCAGGATAATGCAATGGGACTGTCAGTGTGTATAAATCAGTCCAAGAACTCTTTGCCTTTCTCAAAGTCTGTAGCTGGCAACTTATTTCAAGAATTAAGTGGTTTTGCACATGCCTACATATTAAATATTGCCAGGGACTGATAGTCCCATCTCGGAGTAAAGGGCTAAGGAGCAGGAGGATGAAAAAGCAAGCCTTGTCTTTGCTCCTAACAGCGCTGGCAGATGAAACAAGGAACGGGGGAGAAAGTTTAGTAACTTCACAGCATTTGCTTCAGATCTCTCCTGCCCAAGATCCAAGTCCATGTAACTTGCAGAGGGCCCATTGCCTGAGCACTCTCTGCATCCAATGCTCCCTTTCACCCTGGGCCCCAGTGCTGGCTTTAAAGGGCTTCTGGCTGGCTGACTAAAAGCTGCAGATTGATATAAAGAGCTAAAATGCCTGGAACTGGAGAAGGCCACTGGAGAAGGGTGGTGAGGGCTCCCCTGAAGCTAAGCAAGTTCAGCTTCTAGTTCACCACCCCTCAAAGAATGTAACTTAATCCAGTGTGAAAACCGAGTTGGGGAAATACGTCTTGATTATGTCCTAATCACAAAAGTGACAGGGACACTTAATAAATAATAAAAGAGCTAATGGCTTCTTACTATAGTGGAGGGAATCAGTCAGTGGGGAAGCTGGAAGATAAAAAAATATCTGGTCCTGATCTTGCTTGCTGTGTAGATCAAGACTGGCTGCAGCACATGTGGTCAAGCTCTAAAGACCCTATAAGTAGAATCAGAATTTAGCCCACATCTCTGGATTCTATCAGGTTGGTGTACATTCAGTATGAAACACTGTCATCCACTTCATACAAGTGTGAAAAGAAGTCTATAGTATGCAAAGGAATGAGAAATCAGGTTCTTGGGGTGAGCTGCACGCCTCCTGTTGACCTGCCTCCTTGGGACACCCCATGCACACACCTCCAGCTTGGTTACACACCAAAGTTTAATGGCTTCGATTTAAAACAGTTCCTTTCAGGAGCTTCTGACATGCATTCCTCTTGATGTGGAATTGACTTTCCAAAGCTGTACTTTTACCTACATAAGGGAGGTTAAAATTGGTTTGAAAGTGTACAGATAGTTGTGTCGCTTTATCTCCACTGATAGAGACTCCCTCCCTTAAACTGGCGCAGCTTGGTACCAAGGTCAGGCCTCACAGCATTCTCCAAATTACAGTTCAGGGTTATTTCCTGTTGCAGAGCCTACACAAAGAATCTGGGACCATTTATCACGAGACAGCTAAAACAAGAGCATAAGTTAATTAGCTAAAGAACATGAAATTGAAATCAAACAACCTTATTGTCCCCCAGGACAGGATTTTAGATGTTTCCTAACAAAATGTAAGGAGAGGAAAGCTAAAAAAAAAAAAAAAAAAAGATAGAAATACATCTGGGTACTAATAATTTGAGAACTCTGTTTTCTGGAACTAAAACAACCACAATCAAAAGCCAAGTTTTTGAAGAAGACCTACAAAAAGAATGTGAACTTTTTTTTTTTAAATTTAATTAATTTAAAACTTGTTCAAAGAGACATAATTGCTTGCTTCAGACCTTTCTCAATATCTCTTATTTTCTGGCCATCACCAAAAGGCACAGGCTGCCTAAGATGTTACAGTGAGAGACAAAGAATGCTGCTCATTCCAGCCTTTTTTTCCCCTTCATCTAAAATGAAATTAAGACTGAAAATCTGTGCCTGTCAGACCCAAGTTAACATGTGAACTGCAAGGGAACGGCAGTGAAAGTCTCACCTGTGTGTGTCACACAGCAGACAGGGGGATGCCCTTTCCTTTCCCACTGCACTAAGTGACACAGTGCAGCAAAAGCCACCACGAGCTCTCACGTGCGTTCGTGCACAGAGGTAGCGAAACAGGACTGTAGTAACTAGGAACATCTTGATGTAACATTTTTTCAGAAGGAAATATAATTTTGCATTTCCTGAATTTCTGAAGGAAGCAAAAGGAAAGGAAACCATTAACACAATGCAGTGAGCCAAAAACAAGCAAGCAGCGAGCAAAGGTAACTCGTGGACAGCCTGTGCCTTGATTCTCTTGTGTGGCCTCTGCTGAAGGATGAAAACAGGGATAACTCTGGGAAAGCCTAGCCCGGATCCAGGAGGACTCAGAGACTTTATACAGCACAAAACTGCCACAAATTGGGCTGCTGGGTCTCTAATAAACAAAGCACGTCTCTGTGTTCACTTTGGCCGTGGGAGTGATTTAACATAAACATTTAGCACTCAGCTAACACTTGACAGTACTGGTAAGTGAAGAACTGATTCTTGCTGTTGATTTTTCTTTTCTCCAAAAGATTATCTGGCTCTTTTGCAGAGTGAATACAAACAGTTTCTAAATTTTTAACGAAGTGAAAAATAGAAAGTATACTCAGATTCAATAAAGCACTTCATCATTGGTTATAGCATTTTGCTTTAATATTGTTTAAAGCACAAAAAAATAGACTGATTTTATATCAACAGCATTGATATCTTTGCCTTCCAAAACAAGAGATTTGACTAAATTGCCATACATATGGAACATGTTGTTGTCATTGAATCCACATTTTTTTCTTCGGAAAAAAAAAAATTCTGTTTCAATTTTAATCTTCAAAGATTTGATTCACTTTTTTTTTTCTTTTCTGCCTTTGTATGCTTGTTTTGCTTTTTTTTTTTTAATTAACATATATCACAGTAAGGTGTGAGCACAGGCAGCACCCAGCCTCAGCTTTACGCTAATAGGAGGGAGCTGCCTGTCTGCCTTCCCACACCGGGACCCTGCAGTGTGGGCCAACAGTGTTGCCTATCTAGCAAACCTCACTCCTGCACTTGTAAACACACTGAGATACTTCATTTAGTATAAAAAATAAGCTGAGTTGCCTACTGCGGTTTCATTTTCTTGCTATTTTGTGTTGAGTACCATACTGTATCTTCGTAGTTTTCAGCCTTTGCTCAGCATTTGATACAATAAACCTGAAAAACTCAGTAGAAAGGTTGAATGGACAAATGGAAGCTAATTCCCTTTACTATTAAAGGGGTCTATTTCATTTGAAAAGTAAAGAGAAAATAAAATGCTTTATTTGCTCTCAGCCACCATTTAGGAAAGAAACATCTTGTTAAAGTCAATCTATCTTCCCAAACACCACAACTTCCTCTTTTGCCAAGTTACTCTTATAAATACGGCAAGAGGCAGAAGAAAGACCTTTTAAAAACATGCTAAAAACGTGACTGATCAAGAACTGCATCTTGATCTTGATTAATGTCCTCTTCAAAAGGAGGGAACTGCTGTGCAACATTCCAGTGTATAAGACAATGACTTGTATTTTGATTTCTACTGAATGTACAGGGCTTCCCCAACATTAATAAACGGTGGCTCCCACCCCTCCTTCGAGAGCAGAGGCGGTTGCTTCTCCCATGTCAGGAGACAGTGAAGATAAGTGATCTGCCTTGGGGACCACGCTGGGAGTTTGGGCAAAGCCAAGCTCAGCTTTAAGTTCTTGTGGCCAACATGCCCATGCCCGGAAAAGAACCCAACCGTTCTCAGTCCACCACCCTTGACTGCGACAAGGGACTTGGGCCAAAAAAGAAAAAAAAGAAAAAAAAGGAAAAAAAAAAAGGAAGGTCTCTGACAATCTGACAACTTTCTAGCCCTTTTCTAGCTCTTAGCCTTCCCAGGCTCCTAAACTCTTAATGACCAACGTTAGGCAAGTCCAGCCATGCCCTCCCCTTCCTGCCACTTGGTCACGAGCCTGTTTCAGCTACCTGCACCATTCCAGCCAGCTACTCTACTTTGGACTTGCTGATGCAGCCACCAAACCAGGAGCTTAATATTGCAGGATCCTCCTCCTCTCTGACCATGCAGAGGCCTCGCCAGCTATAGAAAATAATAGACTGAAATTAAAATCATTGTGTACCTGTGACTCACAAAATCAAAAAGAATCGAAAGGCTCAGATCCTGAGCCTTGTGCTGCTGTCCTTTAGTGCAGGAAAAACCATTTGGCGATGCACATATCACCATTCATTTCTGAATCACATCAAGCTAACAAACATCCTCACCGGTCTGTTGCTAGGTACTGATTTATTTGATAACTTAGCAGACTTTGAACATCTTTCCAGAAAGGTTGCTGTCCCTGAAGGATTTGTCACTATTCCGTTTGAATGAAACAATAGCTGAAAACAATAGCTGAAAAAAATCATGAGATTCTCCAGTGGCAGTAGAAGAAAATAACTCTTGTTTTCGTTACTGCAGACCCAGAAATCAGATCAAGCAGCAACTGTGAAGCAGCCTCTTTTGAATCCCACGAGGTGTGAGGAATTATTCAACCTCATGCTTTTCAGGGGAGATTAGACCCAAACTGGAAGAGACCGGTTCAAAAACATCCCTAATCAACAAAGCTTTCCAAGAGGATTATTGTTCAAAATAAAATAAATCTTCTTCAAGCCGGGTGATCTTGCAAGATTTATTCTATCATACTTTTGCCCTGAAACAGAGCTCAAACAATTTTGCATCACTGAACTGAAACTCAAGCGACTATGTAGGCTTTGAGCTCTAGCCCAGATGTAAACAGACCTTCCATTCCTGTAGATTGCTTTATGTTACAGATGTCAAAATACTCTAAAGACAAGTATCTTTTTTTCCCCCCCTGCATGGGAGAAGAGAACGTGATGTAGAGAAAAGTAAAATAACTTACTGGAAGTCACCAAGCAGTGAGTAACATTTAGGAAAGATCCATTCCACATCCTTTACAGACCAGATTCTTCCCCGATGAAATGCTACTGCAACTCCAGAAAATGCCTGCCCTCAAGAGGCTGAGGAGCAGAAGGACGGAACTGGTTAGTTTTATTGAAGTCAGTTTGTGCCCAGTGAGATCCCTCACAAGCTGAGGTTTCACAAATGACAAGGCTGGGCAGGAACTCAATGACCACAATAAAATACAGCGCTGGAAACTAGTAAATGATTTCAATGTTCGTATTGATTTCCTATCCTGTTGATATTGAGAGGAAAAACTATGAAGAAAAGAAGGAAGAGGCACAAAAAACGGCACAGCCCCCAGGATGGCGTGAAAGGCGAGGAACTCAGAAACACCTATCTTTCTGACTTGTCTCTGCCCATGTTTGCTTTGAGACCCTCCATCCCGTCATCCATCCCGGCAGCTCACAAGGTTCTCTCAGAGGCTGTGCCCATCCAACGCCTCCTGCATCCCGTACAGCCGGAGCATCCTCGAGCACCCATCCCAGCCACGGGAATTTCGGACGCCTCGCAACGCTGGTCTTAACTAAGGGCTGGTCTTAACTAAGTGAGGTCTGGCTACTAAATACCATTAGGGCCCAAACTTTCACTAAATACTGGGAAAAATTTAGATTCAGGCTCAAACCTCCCTGCCCTTCTTGCTGCTGAAAAAGAGAGGGAGCCAGACTTGATACTCGCACCTTAGTACGTGAGGTCTCAAAAAGGATCAGAACAGACCAGTACTAAAGTTGCCAAAAGAATAAATATCCCAATAAAATCCCACTGCCAAAACCAGAGTAGGGCACTGCATTTGTCCACCAGAACCTTCATTTTTTTCCATGCTACAGAAACAGTCTTTTAGCAGGATTAAAATAAATTCTTGTCATCTTTTCATGCAAACCACAAAGCAGCTCAGAGATACAGGTAGCTGAAACTCCAAATCTTCTCAAAGCTGATGGAGGTACACACGCAAAAAAATGAATTCCCAAATATTTCTGCTCACTTTCAAATTACCTATAATCTTAGAAAACATTGCTCTGGCTGACTAAAGGCAGTAATCTCTCTGGCAGGCTACAAACAGATCTGAACTTTACTTTTCTCTATAAGTGTGTTAACTTTGCAAATCTACATGTCTGACAGATTTGGTATTTGCAGGCAAGTGAATATAGCAAAGCCAGCCTCCTGAAGGTCCTCTGGTCTCCCGTATGTCCTCCTGTAAGTCCTTTTCCTCTGTTTCTTCTTCCTCTTTTGCGTCTCTCTTCCAGTGCAGGCAGCCTGAGCCCTGCAAGAACACCCAGAGCTGATCATTCTAAGGGGTTGATCCAAAACTACAACATAAGGTAGGAAAAATTACTCCATTTGACTTCAGTGACTGTTTGGATAATCAAGGTCTTAGTGCAATTGTAAGGTTATATGTTATGTATACCATATTATAAACTACATAGAAAGTAAAGTTGTATTACAGTCTGACATCTCAGGCTAGTTTTGGTGCCAATTCACATTCCTTAATCTGACAGGGGAATAATCTTAAAAATAGGTGATATGCAAGGATTTGCATGTGCACGAGGATCCTGCTTCATGCAGGATCCTTGCATGAAGAACCATCCTTTCATGAAGATCCTGCTGCTTTACCCACACCAAAACTCTATCCAACCTTCTGGTCCTATGAAGGGCATCAGGGAAGCTAAGATTTAGGAGAGGACCTCAAGTCCACTAAAGCCACAGGATGGCTTTCCGTATGCTTTGCATTCAGGGTGCAACATCTGTAGGAAGCCCAAATCTCGGAAAGCTGACTCTGCAGGAACAAGTTAGTCCCGGTGCATCAGCAGACACAGAACATGGGGCAGCTTAAAGCCACTTTGTATAAAATATATTTAGGATAGAGCACTGGACAGACTTGGTTTCTGCAAGGAGATGGGATTACCTTCTTGAAGGCAGTTGGATGATTAGCATGGTCTGCTTCATAAATATTTCCCTTTCTTGCAGTAACCGTGTTGAAAGGGGACAGCTGGGCAGGAGGCTGAAAGCTCAACTGTCTCAAGACCTTAGGTCAGACGCACTTAGTGCAGCTGAGCACCGCAGGGAAGAGGAAAATCAGAGTATTCAAGCAGCAGTGTCTACTGCTGCAGAGCTCAGAAAAACAAACAGAAAGACCAAGCTTCACACTGCATCTTAGACCTGCACCTGCATCTTAGACCTAATTCCCAGGCTGGGCTTCTCACCCGGAGCCACCCTGACCCCTCGCATTGATCCTGCGGCAGGATTCACGTGAGCACGAAGTCCCATGGAACGTTCACACCTACCCTACTTCTTCCCCTTACAGACTGTAGCACCCGCAGTAATTTCCCAGCAGATCCACCAAAAAGGCAAGTTTCTCTGTACAATTCTGACAAAAAAAAAAAAAAACTTATGTAATAAAAACATCCTCTAAAAGAAAATGTACTTGTGTGAGAATGCAATCATAATATTTCTACAAATGGTATATCATTCTGTGTTGCGTGCTTAATCACTGCACAAATTCATATACCTGTCTGTAACATATAATGGAGAAAAAGGGAGCCTGATTCTTTTCATGATACAGATAAAAATCACCAAAAAGCCCCACTACTTTTTAAAAATGAGAGAACAATACAAAGGCTTCAAACACATTAGCAAGTAAAAGCATAAAAATAAGACATGGGTATTTACTGGCGGTGCAATTAGGCTACAAGCAGATCACAGTGTAGGTGTCACAAATTGCAATGCTAAATTGCAATGCTCTGCTGACAGATGTCTAAAACACTAGCAAGAAATGACATGGGCTTCAGTCTTCTCATCTTGTGCAAAACTGAGAGCTTTGCTAACAGAGAAATAAAACAACTACACAGGCGGCAGTGAGAGCTTCTGGTATGCAAGTGCAAGCAAACATTCGGCCCAGGAGGCTACAGACCTGCACCTACCCTTGGAGGCAACTAAAGATCTGCACATATGGACACCGATACCAATGAGGCAGTTTGAAAACTAGTGTGTTATCATTTCGTATATGAATCCATAGCTGGACACCAAGGGAAAGTGAAGCAAACCACAGTGAAAAGTTCGTCTTTTTCGAGATTAAAAAAGCGGGAAGATGAATTTCGCTTGCTTCACAAACAAGCCAAAAACCTGTCTCTGTAGCCATTGGATTGCTAATCCTTTCTGTTTGCTTTCATACAGTAAACCTTGACATTAAAGAACAGGCCAGAATCTTTAAAAAGCTTGGGTTTTTTCCCTTTCAAATTCAATATCATAATGCAAAAGGCAAGAGCCACTTTATACAATTGAGCTTCTGTCTCTGCATAAAATGTGCTCAAGACTAAAAAGGTCAAAGTAGTACCTGCTGTCTCGAAAATGCATATAAGAAAAGGAATTTACCCTCTTAAAATGCTTACAAAATTCAAGTGAGACTTCAAAACAAAGCAATAGCAATTATTAATAGCACTGTCTTAATGAAAATGCACTCATTTTTTTTCAAAGTCAATTTTTTCCTGAAACTTCCCCCCCTTCTCTTCGTTAAAAAAAAAAAAAGGAGTATAACTACTGCAGTCATTTAACATTGCAAAGAGTGAAAGTGCATAAATTCGTACATATACGCGCTGCTGAATATAAGCAGAACTGTGCAACTATGAGTCACAGGACGCCATCCTGCTAAATAACTTTCACACTAATTTCAAGAAAATCCTGGGGGGCAGGACTTTTTCCCCCTTTAATTGCTAGACCTTGCGGCCAGGAAGAATCTGACACATGTATTTGGCTCAGGACGTTGAGGAGCAAAGTCTCCAATATTCCTTACCCCAAGGAAGCAGCAACGTGGACTCTTCAGATATTTCCCAGGGCAGCTAGAGCAGGATCACCTTCATTCTGGACTGGGTTCTCAAATCTCCATTCTTGTATCATTTTTGGTTTCTATCATTTTCTATACTTCTATCATTTTCATCAAACCACTTTTGACGTGGTTTAGTTAGCCTGATTTCCAATGGGAATCAGATTTCCAGGATCAATTTGTCTATGCGTCTGTCTGTAGTGAACTTTTAACATCAATATCATTCCACTGAGACAGAGGCTCGAAGTCTCAAAAAGAAAGAGGTTTCTACTTATGTTCTGAAGCTAGAGTGAAAGAATGCCAAAGTTCAAAGTTTTCCAACAGATTTGGAATCTGTTGCAGCCAAAACAGATTCTGAGTCAAAGGAGACAGCCTGCATGTAGCTGCAAAATATTCAGCGGAAGAGAGGTTGTATGGGAAAGGACGGGAATTTTACCGGATATGTAGTGAGAACAGAAAGTAATTTCATAATTTACTTTTAAAAAGCCTTTGAATGTAAAGGTTCAAGACCATAGGAAGCCAAGTTTCATTAACTTCCCTGCTTAGGAACAACTTAATGTTTTTTCTTTTATTGTCAAAGAAAGCCTGACTTACAGCCTAGAGACCTGGCAGTATTTTTTGCAGCCATGGAACTTAACATCCCTTTCTGAGTAAGACAAATGCACACAAGTAGCTATATTTAAGCTAATATTCATCATAAGATTTTTATGTTCAAGCTTTACTGTCATCTACGATAAATGGAAGTGTTACTGGAATCACTAGGAATTTAACAAGCCTGCTGGGCTGGCCATCTCTGCCCGATGCTCGGTAAAGCTGCTGTGCATCCTATACATCTAAAAGGAAGAAGAAAAGGACTCGATATGAATGAACTACTCAGAAAGAAATGGACACGACCTAGTGACTCCTACCTTGTTTTACCCACATTGCAATAAAGGCAGTTCTACCCTGAGAACAGTCCTGAGGACTGTCATGGAAAATGACTGTCATGAGCAGGAATGCAATAATGTCTTTGCATTAGTCCCATGTGCTTCAGCTGCATCCCTGTGCCACTCTTCATTCCAGTTCAGATGGTAATTCCTATATGTAATGGACTTCTTTTGCATCTAGCAGAGACCCTTAGTCCCGCTAAGGACTGCTGGGACTTACACACTGGTTGTGGGAAGGGACTGCTACTCCCAGAGCTACGATCTGACTAAAGAATCCCCAGAATTTCTCTCTCATCATCCACTAACTCTCAACTAACCAGAAAAAAAAACAGAATAATTTTCAAACTGTTCTGGGCTGCTGCAAACGGAAGAGGTCTCCAAGGTGCACTGGTGGTTGTCATTAACACAGGAGCACATGTTGATATGCAATTGACTTCTGGACAATTCAGTTTAGCCACCCCAACACGCCACTTTGACAGGCTTTCGGCACCCAGGCAGCAGCTAGTCCTGCCACAAACTACAAGAGCAGCAAGATAACAAAAAGACTGGTTTCTTCTGCACGGTGATCTTCCAAGATCAGCTTCGTGCCACATCCATGCTCAGGTACCGGTGTTGCTTCGGAATCAGGAAATGAGGCACTGGTGAGTAACGGCAGTGCCAAATTTCAAAGCCTTTCCTCCCGGTCTCAGCCAGTCAGCAGCTGCCTGCTGGTGGTGTGACTGCACTACGGGGCTAAACATGACAGATACGGGCTGCAGCTGGAAAAAATATGCTGCCAACACAAGTCTGAATGGCTATTGATGGCTTCTGCAGGTATCCAAACTGTATGATGGTAAATAACAGAAATGGCTCCTTATTCTTTACCTCTGGTAACAAGATTCTTAAGCCCTAAGCTGAAGAGAGTCTTTGCCATTACGGCTTACAGTGGCATCCATGAATAATAACAGCGAGCAATGTAGAAAGGTTTGTAATTATAAGTCTTCCACAATTTGTGTTTTTTCTAATCAAGGAAAAAGGGGGTTGCTTCATTGCCAACTACTCTGGATCTTAGTAATACTATGCCTTACTGTGGGTATTCTGCACCTGGGCTTGACAAACTTTCCCTAACCCCACTGGAACAAACTGTCTAACTATTGCCTGAGCAGCTGCAGGTTAATGGCAAAGCATTTTGGAGACTTGTCTCATCAGTAAGCCAGGGACTGCTACACAAACTCAGTCTTATGTCCAATGTATATTGACTTCACCAGCTTCTTCAAACAGCCTGTTGATCCAAGAGCAGGACCGCTCAGATCCACAGGGCTCCACCAGCAGAGTCCCCGACAGCAGCGGGGTTACTCCGACACCAAGAGGTGAAAGGACCCCTTCTCCCCGAGGGAACCAACTCCCTCTCACTCCAGGTGCTCTTGCTGTTTGCATCAGGAAACATTACCTTATGGGAACATTCTTAAGATGTGTATACAAAAGATCAAATGAAATTATTCTTTGGCTTTACAGAAGGGCAACTTTAGAGATAGACAACAAAGACTAACAGTGCAAAAATGAAAATAAACTCAAGAACAGAGGAGAGGAACATTCAAGTGTTAGTCCGTTAGTATTTTTACTATTTGTTTATGCAGCAATTAGGATTAAAATGTAGCCTGTGGTAGTCCGTGTTTGGTTACCTTTTGGGAATGCTGAAGTCAAGAACCAGGTTCCCCTACTGAAGGGCTGGGGATCTTTAAGGTCTCTTAAGTCTATGTACTCTGTTGGGGGAGGAGGAGAAGTGCTAATGGAGCATGTTTTTCCAGTAAAGCTGTTTTTCCGTTCCTGGGTTTTGCATCTTGCTTTTGTGTCCTTAGTATTACCAGATTTTGTTTGGTGGCTCCCTGATCACAGAGAAGCTCTCCAGTGCCCAGGCTGCCTCTGTGTCCTTCTCTGCCTCAGCAGCAGAAAACACCCCGCACTACCTGCTACCAGGCTTGGCAGGGAAACACTCAGGATTTTTCTCAGGCACTTCTTACACCCTAATTTTGTCTGGCATAGTTGGGCTGAGAAAGCCCACAGCACCTAACCACTCAATACAGACTTATGGAAGAAGAAGGAAGAAGCCTTCAGTTTGCACAACCTGAAAGACCAACCATCCCTTCACTTTTGGAAGGCCAGCCTCAGCACTTCTTCCCACTACAAAAAACTATGTGGGGGCCAAGTTATTTTCCATCTTGCTCCTACTCTAATTGCCTTCACACCTTGGCACAACAAAGTTCCACGTTTCTCCAAGCACTTCTGCAGTAAGTGGACGGCTACTGCAGATTATCAGTTGAGGGATTTTGGTTTATCGATTCCCACAATGTGTTGGAGCACAGTCAAAATGGGAAGCCCAAATAGTAACTACATATGCATCCCTGCAAGCAGTCCAGGAGGGATCCAAGGGCAAGACTTAGCTCATGTGAGCACTGGGATGGTTGACTATACACAGGGAAGAGCTGTTCGTCATGGAGTGGGGATTAGTTGCACTTGCTCCCTGCAATCAGGCCTAATATTGGCAGTTACACCGCTAACACCTGTCATTAGGAAACACAGGCAAAAAAACATAGCGAGCCCATCTAGATACGCGCTGTATTTTGCACAAGTTGGAGGCCACCCATTCCTAAAAGAAGCCATGAGATGGCACTGCTTTGAAACGTTATTTCAGACTGTTTTCCCTAACTTGCCATTTTCCATGGCCTACAAACAGGGACAAAGTTTCCACCAAAATAAAACTAATAAAGTCATCCTACAGAATTCTCAGTAAAGTGACGCTTAACATTAGTGGCATATAGACCATCATGCGTATTATTTATACATGAATTGCTAAGTTTTGTCCTGAAAAACAGAATGTCTTAGACGTCCTTGCTCAAATGGTGTGCCTTATTTTAAAACGAGTGTTTGCACTTGTAACACACCCCCCCTTTGCCCTTACTGCCTGCCCTCAGGCATGCTGCGTGTGATAAAATACTTGACAAGCACCTCAAAAGATCCTTTGTTCTTTTCACATGCCCTGTGAACACACAACACGCTTCTCAGAGGTGATTTTCTGTTTCACACCTGAAGGGCAAAACAAGCCGGGACGTTGGCTTGCACGCGGGGCCGCAGCAAGCAGAAGTCACAGGAAACACACGGTGGCAACAGCAAAGGGAACTAGTGTGAAGCCCTAGCAGAGCAGAGCATTTTGAATGAACGCAAGGAGGGACTCGGAGCCAGGTATAAGAAGGAAGGAGATGGTGACAATCTGGCAGAGACTAGAGAAACACTGTGACTCCTAACAAATCTTCTCAAATACAAGGTGAGGACCCAACTGGAAGAGCTCACATCTGCCAAATATCTCGTGCTCATAGTGAGAGCTGCTAGTTGTCTCTAATTACTCATAGCACAGGAGTGCCAATTACTCATAGCACGGGAGAAAGAAATGGGTCAGAACACAAAAGATTTCTAACTGAAGACTCCCCTGCAGGGTTGGCGTGTAGGAGCCCAACAGATCCCCAAACAGCAAGGCCACAAACACAGGCCTGTTTGATCTTCCAGTGTCCAGCTGGTCTCCTGCAGTCCAAAGCACTCCTCAGCCGTCAGACTGCTCTTCACTGCACGTGCGACTTCCTGAGCATCTGAGATTTTTGGAATATCTGTCACCAAGCAGATATTGCCCACTTCCAGCTAGCACACACTGCGCAGACAAAGACATTAGGGACACACAGTGTAACTTCCCGGGCCTAGACTTAGACTTTTGTTTTTCCCCTGTAAGAACATCATAGATGCTTATTTTAGACCTAGCATTACAATCCAGGGGTGACCTTTCTCAGGTGTCCTTTTAGAGCATGACTTAGAGCATCCATGGCTCAAGAGCCAGCGACTCCGTGGTCGGCCAGCGATGTCTTTTCACACACACTACACGGGGCAGTAATGCAGTAATGTCAACCTCAAACTGACTTCAGGAATACGTAGCTGCCAGTGAATTGACCCAGGCTGTGTTTCAATGGATAAAACAACTTTTATTCATTGTAATGCCAGTGCTCTAGAGGACACACATACACATACGGAGTCTGGCAGAATGAAAAGCACTGAAATAAGGCAGCTGGAGAGTCACCAAAACAGCCCTCCCATATAAACAATGACTTGTCCTATCTTTAGGATGTCAAACAGGAATATATGGTAATTCATACCAAGAATTGTGTTCTGCAAACAGGTCTCTTCCTTGCGTAGCAGCTCAGCTCATTTTGAACTAATCCCTTCCATTCTGATAAAGTAATGTAAGCTTACTGGTATTAAAGTTATCTGAAAAACCTTTCACAGATTTAAAAAAAAAAAAAAAAAGGCAGCGATAGCGGGAAGCAGGAGGACACCAGGAACTTGCGAGCATCAGCATTCAGAGTTAATAAGATTCTATCAGTAAAATTCATATTACACATTTGCAACTTTTTTTCTTTTTGTCATCTGAGCACCAAAGATTATCTTTATTTCAAATATCTCCATAAGAGCAGTAATTAATTCAAATGGGAAAGGATTTATTCTAAAAGAGTAAGCAAATATATTCCAAAGCGTTCTGAGCTCCATGATGAAAAGAAGACGATTTAACTCTAAAATACAATATTCAGAGAAAAATAAACTACCTTAATCTGACTTTTTTATTTCAATCAGCAAATTGTAAAGACACTACCCATGTAGAGATAGTACATTCACTTTCTTTGAAAAATAGCCTATAGGACTCCTTTTCTGCCTCCAATAATAGTTCAAAGATTGACAGTGGCAGTGAGAAGTACCTGGACCTACTCGGCTTTTACAGATCTTTTTGAGTGGGGTACTGATAACAGCTGCTGAACTGGAGCCCAAGGCCTGAATACTGTAACTCTCCTCCACTGCAATACAGAAGCACTTCAATTATGCAGACTTGGTATTATCCCAGATGAGTCCTGATTCTTAATGCTTATTATACTGAAAATTCCTTCCATTTTCCGAAAGCTTATCAAAATTATTCTTTGTCCCTGGTGGCATATGGATAATTGAGGTTTATAAATTTCATGCAAAACAGGTTTTGTACCTCATTAAACAGATCCATTTGTATCTCCACAGTGTAATTCTCTAACATAATCCGAGTAGTTTATATGCTTATGACTGGACATCATGATTCTCCTAGCTATAAGGTAAACTCTGTTTTGTGTCTGAAACGCCCCAAAACCAGCAAACCTGGCAGGGCTCCAGCTTTGGAAGCAGATTGGTGTTCTGTGCTCTGCATAGGCTTGTAAACTGGCGTCATTTGTTGCATTATTCGAGCTGTTTAGCTGAACAGCATTTCACTAATGCCTGACTTACAGTGGCACTGATTATCCGTTGTTTTTACTAGGAGACTCCAGAAGGCAACTCATACACAGCTGCGTCGATTTAAACTAGCACCACAAAACATACCGTAGAGCTACTAATTCTTAGTCTGGTGAAGCAATGCAAGCTCTACAGAGTGTGCTCAGCACTTGACTTCGCATGCTCCTTTCCAAACATTAGCAAGCAGCCTACACAGAGCTCCACAGAGCAAATTAATTCCCATGCGTTTATCTCAAAAGAAGTATACCTAAATACCAAGGCATGAGACTCATTAGTTATTCTTACTAGTAGCTGTCTGGCATTCTTTAAAGGGGAGACAAAGGCACGAGACACACAGATCAAAGCCGTGGGGAAAGCACAACAATTTGCTGATCAATTTTTCCATGTGTTTGCTCGGGAGGAGTCCCTGGAAAGTGCAGGGAGGCGCACAACTGCCAAAACATCACAGGGGGTTGCTTCCCACATAATAGAGACACCACTGGCAAAAAGTGACATGCTAAAAATACACTATTATTTAAAACTGGGACATCAGTTCCTGCTCTATTTTCAGGAGGCAGGTTTACAGGTGCGATGTGAATCTAACCCTGCTCTTGATAGTTAAAAGGCTTTGGGTAAGCCTTTTATTTCGTACCTCATCTTAACAGTGAAAGGTACCGCAGAGAGCCACAGCACACCAAGCAGAAGTCACAGAGCAAAACTCTACAAAAGCCCTGACTCTTGGGGGTCCTTCATGAAAGGAATGGGATTTAATGAAAAGCAAAGGGGGCAAATTATCAGGTACCTAGTTTAGCTCAGCGACTGCAGGAACATGGAGCAGGCGCAGGAGTCAGAGAAGGGGAGGTGGAGCAGCTGTGAGGGAACTGATGCCAAAGAGCTCAACCCAAGTAATGCAGGAGCAGAGGGCACCATGGCCAAGGCAAGACAGAGGGCAGAGTCCCTCTGGGCAGGCCAAGCAGGCCTCGGGGGACACAGCGCTGGCGAAGGGACCGCAAGAGGAAAGCGGTGTGGTCTAGCATGGCAAGAGGCCTCTTCCAGAGCAAGGCACAACGGGAAGCAGCTGCAGAGTGTAGATACGGTATCAGGGAGCAACTCCTGTACTTGTAGCGGGGGGCAAGCTGGACTTCAGAGCTTCCGAAGCCGCCCCGCTGCGGGCGGCTGCGCCTGGTGAGCCCTTCCGGGAGGCAGCCCCAGCACCAGGCGCGCAGAGCTCCCAGCACACGGACGGCAAAGGGCATGCGAATCAGCAGGGATAAGCGCAGAGAGCTCTATGCTATTTCTGCTACCTTTCTGGAATGGGTCCATGCATATTTCATTAATTTAGTCTGATAAGAAAGGTAACACAATTATCTGTGTCCTACTTCTTCACTATACTGAAATATCTGGCTTACAAGATATTATTCCCAATGCCATCACTGGATTTCCACTATATATAACAAAGAATCTTGACTTATGTTTAAGGATCACTGATCAGAAAACATTAGCACTCCAAGTGAAGTAAATTAGTAAATTACAGAGTTTTAAAAGTGATAGCAATGAAATAGGCTTTCATTCTTGTCTTTATTTTTTTTTAAAGGACATCCTTTTAAGTGTTTTTATAAACCTAGAATTAATTTACAGACTTCATCTGAAAAATTCAATCAATGCTACTGGTTTCTGCCCTATAGTTAACAATGTTTTTCCAAACCATTAGATTAAAAATACCCGTGTTGCTTGGCCTTTTGTGAGATTGCCTTTCTGAAGGTGCATTTGCAGTTGAAAGCAAAAGGTCCGTAGTTTAAGCTGAACAGAGCTCTCTGCAGGATGAAGCCCTGCAAGGCAGAAGTGGTTTGCAGTGCACGAGAGGTGAGAGTAGCACAGTTCTGAGTGAGGCTGCAGACGATGCCTTGCATGGCACGTTGCCAAGGAGCGGCGAGGAACAGGGAACAAATGGAGCCGGAGAAGGCGGACGCAGCGCGGCGGGCTGCGCCCAGAGCGCTCCGGCTGCCGGGGAAGGCGACAAGGGGCAGCGCGAGCAGGAGGAGCCCCGGGCTGCAGAGCGCAGCCAAGGCAGCGACGGCAGGCGAGCTCCGCAGCGCCAGCAACGCCTCTGGCCTCCTGCCCCAGCTGCGCGGCCCTCTCACACACCTGCAGCTCAAAAATCTATTCAATCACGCTGGTTTCTGCCCTGTAGTTAACGTATTTTTTTCCAAACCATTAAAGGACATGTGTTGCTTTCCACTGCAAACCCACCTTCGGGAAGGCTGTCTCCAAAGGCCAAACAAAAGGCCCCTAGTTTAAGGTGAACTGAGCCTTCGGCTGCCTCTCTGCTCCCATCTGCTTCCTGGCGGCCTCTCCACACGCACACTCACACCAGCTCCTCAGTTTGAAACCCGGGGTAGTGGGATGAGGAAGCACATGGAAAAAAAAAAAAACAAAAAAAACAACTCTGAAGTTGCTAAACGTCCTCTAATGTTAAACCCTGTTAGGATGAAAAACATTAATAAGCTTAATAACAGGGATAAAAACTTGATACATCCTCCCTGCAGAATAACTCAGCTATTCCAAAGAGGCTTCAATTTCCCAGGCACTGATTTAGGAGCATTTTCTCATTCAGGAAAGCCCTAATGCACATACCTACACATCTGTGTGCTTTCAGAACAGAGTGTGTTCGAAAGACGAAGTCTATTGTATTGAAAACATTCATTTACAGCTGCTCTTTTTTTCCCCGCTGCCTTCTTAGGTCACAAAACTCTCTCTCTTGCCCTCTCATCCAACAACATGATACTTATCTGCATCACTGTGAAGACGAGAAGCCCTAAACCATACAGGCATTAAGGCACATGAGGGCCTTAGACTTCTAATGCACACCTAGCACTGTGGTGAATATCTCACCCTTCCACCACCCCATATTAATATCTCTAGAACTGTTAAGCCAACACCTGTGCTGTGGGACAAAGCCACCAAAGGTGATCCTTGTAGAGGCCTAAGGGACTGAACGAAGCACTCGGATGAGTGAAGGTAATGATGGAGATCTGCTCAGTGAAAGCTGGAGAAGACAGACATAGTCCCAAAATCACTAAAGAAGTAATGCCATGGCAGAAAATGTGCAAAATGGGCTCTAGAAGCAGACGACAAATTAACATAGCCTAGGCATGGTTTAGCTGGAGGGAAGCACTACTTCCTTCTCATTTGATGTAATGCCATACTTCTCTGTGATCTAGTGATTTGTGCCTCCCATTCCTAAATTGCATCCTGTCTAAATTTAGCTGCCATAGAGAACAGTAAAGCCAGGCTGAACACCTGAGCGCTTGCCGCAGGCCGGTTCCTGCGGAGGTGGCGGCTCAGCACGCTGGCTCAGCAGCAAGCCGCTGCCTCCGGCGCGCGTGCCTTGGCCAAGCTCCTCGGCGGCGCCTCGTCCCGCGTGCGGAGGCGCAGCCCACGCCGTCCCGGCCCCTGGCCCTGCGGCCGCACATGGCAGCTAGCTGGCTGGCCACCCTGCCCAGGGAGACGGCGATTTCCTCCTGTCCCTTGGGAAGCTAAAGCTGCTGGCATAGAGCCCAGCAAACTCCACCGAGCAGTTCCCAAGGACTGGCACGGCGACGTGAGGCCCGGCTACCCTAAGCAGACGAGATTCAAACTTGAAGCGCCTGACCCACCGTGAGCACGAGGATCTCCCCTGGCTCCGCGAGCTGCTCACTAGGAGGCACACGTGTCCCCCCCCAAGTGCCAAAAACGGGCACTGGTCTTAAAGCGGTGCTGCCCGGGGGGTGCCTTCTGTGCCCCGCTGCTTGAAGATGCCCCTGCTCCGCTCACCCTCGTGTGACAGCCGCCTGTGGGGCTCGCGGGCGCCTCCGCCGCGCGCAGAAAGGGGCCTCGCGCGCTCCCTTCCCTGCTGCGCGGAAGGCGCGGCGGAAGGGAGGCTGTGCCGCGGCGAGGCCGCCCAAAGCTTTCCGGAACGAGCAAAGGGAACCCTTCTGCTTCCAAGCCTGAGCACCAGCTTGCCACAGAAGCCTTGCGGTGATCTCCCCGGCTCCAGGAAGGTTTATGCACTGCTCTAACTAAAACGTTCTGTCACCACCTGTCAGGAATAAATTCAGGCAAAGAAAACAAGACAATATTGAACTAGAGCGCAGAAGCTTGCAAAACAACAGAGCTGATTCACCCCTTCCCCCTCCTCTCTACTCCGGGCACCGTGCCGAGAGTCGATTAATTCAACCTGCCTGGGGATTTACATTAGATTACAATCCACTACCAGTGAGTCCAGATTCCGTTACTGCCCCTGCACCACCATATTTCTGTAGGAAACATGGTGAATAAAAGTAGCTATTTTTTTTCCTTAAATTATTCTAAATTTCTGTTGTGTCTGGCAGCAGCAGAGCCAAGCACAAAAGACCTGACCGCTTACTCTCTCACCCTAAGGATTGGTAATCCACAGTGCTAAGAAATAAATCCGTATTTTTCTCCCAGTGCACGTGAATTATAGCAGTATTGTGTATGTAGCTACAGACTCTTGCTTCCTAAGGCTGCAATCCTACTTTCTAATACTTGAAAGCAGTAGTCCATGAACGTCATCTGTTGTAAGGTTAAGTTACAAAACCCTCTTGGATCACATACTATAAAGAGGAGCAATAGCTGAGTGACTGTCAGGAAAATATTGTAGTATTGTATCACCCAATGCCAGAGACATTTTGGTTTGTGTACTGTCAGTTCCATTTACATATTTTCCACAATCACGGCAGTAGGGCAGTATTTCTGCCCAGAAATGATAAAGATCAAGCTTTATTACTGCAATAGGACACTCACCACCCTGCACCCTTTCCCCAGGGACTGCCCACTGAAGTGCTAAGCAAATAGCAGGAGACCAGGCTGGCAGCAAAGAAGAAACTCACTGGACACAGCTGCAAAATCAAAGATGGCTCTAAAACTCTGCTCAGAGTTAATGCAAATCACAACAACCTCAGAAAAGCTGTTCTCGTTCTTTTTCCCTTACAGGTCATACAGGAATTAATCTGTTGTGAAGGTACCCCAAATCTGTACAACCAGCCCAGCTTTTCACAAAGTGAAAGAGCCTTCAATCTAGCTTTCAGGAAGACCAGAACAAACTGAATCTAAACTGTGAAAAGCAGAGGCAAGAATCTCTCTTCAGGCTTCCTTTCCACATTAAAGAGCATGAAAAAGGACAAAAAATCCCCTTTATTTCTGAGCAAGTCAGTATATATCATATATATCCTTTTGCAACTATTACCTCAAGTAGGCCACTACCAAAGGACTGACACTAGGGGATATTTTCTTTAAATGGTAATGGAGTCTTAATTAATTTTGTTACCTGGAAATACTATCTTGACAAAAAGCAAGAAAATTAAAATCTGTTATAAAATGTGTTTAGTTCGTCTGTCCATAAATAAGCAGAGAGTGATAAAAAAAGAAGAAGATGACTGAAAAAAAAGAACACCTGACAGAACAGCTTTTAGTGCCTCTGAAAAGGATAGGAAACTACTGGAGGATTTGCAAAGTCAGGTACTGGTATGGAAAATTGCACACCAGCAAAAGTCCAGGTTGAACAAAAATAAAATAAAATAGCTGCACATTTCAACTTTTTTTTTTTTTTTTTTTTTTTTTTACAAAAAAGCAGAGTGTCTGAATCAAGCCAGCAAGCATTATGACCATACTGATGTTGGGAAATAATGTTTATTTCCCCCTTCTGGAAAAGATTTGGACTTTCCATCAAGAGTAAAAAGTTTCAAATTATCTTTCAACTAGAGATTAGTTTTTCAGGGAATATTTAATATTTTCTGGGGGAAAAAAAAAAGACATATATACCAACATCAAAACCCTAGTTTCTATTAAAAATAACTTCGCCAGAAATAATTTGGGATGTTGAAATTTTTCATTTTATAACAGCTTGTGGCAGTCAAGGTCAGGCCCTACTACATTAAATAAAATAGTTTGAGATCAATCTTTGAGAGGCAGGAGCCTCGTGACCAAAGTGCCTGTGCCTTCAATTTATAGGGCCTGAATCCACATGAGATCAAGCACAGAAGTCGGAGTAGGGCAGCAAAGGTGAGCCCTAGCCGTTTTCCACACTATAACTGGAGAATATCAAAGCTGTCTGAAAGTCTTTCTCCAAAAGGTTCCCACAGCTACAACATGCATGAGAGAGTCCAGAGCAAAAAAAGATCAAACAAATTTGCCTAAAAATCGCACATCAGGTCAACAGCCCTATGGAAACTGAGCACCCTTTGAACTAATCCCAAACACAATCCATGGGGCCATGTGTCCTATTTTGGGAGGTGGAAGGGGTGGGCAACGCAATCATTATGCCAAAGACCTCATGTCTGTGCCACTTTTCCTTTGAAGACAGAAGTCACACCTTCGGAGGGCCCGGAAGGAGGGCACAGAACAGAGAAGTTCACTAGTTTCCAACGAAAGAAAAGTGCAAGGAAGAAGTTTACAGAGATGAAGAGTTAAAAATATTCTGCTGGTCTGAGAAGTTTGCAGTACCTGGCCTAGAATGGGGGTGTCTAGGCTTGCGGCCTTCGCCTGGAAGCCTCGCCACAAAGCGGCCAAGACAGCACCTCTGTCAGCTGGATATTACAACGTAACGACATCCAGCTACACGGAATCTAGTACCAGCCAGCCCGGGTGTTCTGGAATCGTGCCAGGGGAAGCACGGGTTTGCTCAACGGCAGCTGCCCTAGCTGGAGGTGGGGGGTTACAGCCTGGAGGTGACCCTCGCTCCTGGCCAGGAGGCACTTCTGCTCCCAGAGGAAACGGGCAGCCCTGGAGACAAGGAACACAACCCCCTGAGCCGTTTTTAAATGTCCTTTTGCTGTGTGTTCAAGCAGCAGACTGAAGAAAACTTTTTTTTTTTTTTTATACTAATTCCTAATGACTGCAGGAAGGACTGACAGGAAAAAATAGTGACACGTGGATTACTTACCAGGAATTCATCTCATGCTGACCCTATTAACTCTATTTATTTAGCCACTCAGTCCAACACAGAGATACACCCAGACAATGGAGGGGAAAAAAAAAAAAAAAAAAATCATGTGAAATTGTAGTTTTATCACTGGTCAGACTTGGAAACAATTCTTGTTAAAGGATTTCCCTTCTTTCTATGCAAACGGGAAGGTCAACCAACACACCTGTCTTCTTTAATTTCTGTTCAGAAATCTTTTTTCTACACTTATTTTTGAAAGTTCAGACTGTGTTGGGTTCATGTTAAGACAACGTTCTAGTAGTGGGGAACACAAGAGAAAGAGATCAGCCGCCCCTTTGTGTGTCCCTTGGGTAACTTCTGCCTTGTCCCCAGCTCAGACCAAGGGCACCGTGGCAGGGCTCTGAGACGCACCCCTGCGCCCCTGCCTCTCATCCACCTCTGCATGTGTTGCCGTGCAAAAATTATGAGAAAATACCCAAAATAGCTCTGAGCATTTTGCAAGTAGCACTTTGTGTTAATCTGGAAATGTCAGCTCCGAGTCATCGACCCCGCGCTCCAAGCAGAGACTGGGACCCAACGCGGGACCGGAGGGCTCCTGCAGCCGGGTGACCTTGTGCTGAGCGGGACGTGGGCAGCAGGGCACTGTGCAGCCACTGGGAGCGAGTCCAGGGACAGCCAAGTGCAAGGGAAATCTGTGGAAATGAGATTTGTAGCAGCGGGAAAGAGTCCAGGGCAGTAAGGATACATGTATCTAGAAGATAACAGAAAACAGATCACCCTTTAAAACTTCAGGTTCTCTACCCTTGAAATGCTTTATAAAGCAGTTTGAGACATATGGACAGAGGGAAAAAAAACATACAGAAGAACTGATTATCTGTGTCCAAGGGCAATATTCCCTGGCCTTTCCATCTCACATACATGAGCACAGGGAAATGTTGGTTCTGGCACAGGCAGCCTGTACAGAAACTGGCAGCCACCCATTGTGACCTGCCATTGCCCTGAACAGGAGTGAGGGCCAGGCCGTTAGCACAAGAAATGACTTTAAAATATAAAACAGTGGTTTTAGTTCAATGAAGCCAAGGTATGTAAGAGATATTAGTCTTCTTCTATTTGTTTTCTCACTGCTTCAGTCCTAAGTTATACACACATTCTCTGAGACAACTTAGATTCATAAAGCATTTCTTAGCTGACCTGCTTAATCAACAGTATGACTCCAGTAGGTCCAATAACTTACAAGCAACTTCAGTGGAAAAAAGGCTCAGGTTAGTGCTGATGGATGATAAGGAACATACTGGCTCACACTAAAGCCATTCCAGGATCTTGGCTGAAACAGTGGCCAACAGCTGATGCCTAGGAAAGACTCTAAGGACAGAATAATGCGGTAGAGATACTCCCGAGAATACTTTCCAGATGCTAGCCATGTGCAGGTCGAGGACTTTCTGTGGCAGCAGTGTCAGTTCTGTATTCAGTGTGGCCTTTGAAATATTCCTTTTGGTTTCTGAGCCAAACGCAAACTCAAGTCCTCCACAACACCCAATGGCAAGGAGTTTTACAGCTAAGTTAGGAGAGCATCTTCTGTTTTGAAGCTCCTGCCTGACAGATTCATTTGATGCCCCCCCAGTTCTACGGAAAGAGACCGTGAACAATCTTTCCCTAATTCTTTCTCTCCATGCCCTTTACTGCTTGCTTTCCTCTCTGCCTGCCAACAAAGGTGTCAGATAGATATATGCCCTGTAAAAAGACAGCCAAAAGCACTTTGGTAGTTTAAGTGTCACTTTCAAAAGCGAACTCGGGGACATACGTATTGTAAACCTCACAGACTTGCCATTCAGTTTTGGCTCCATGCTGCCTAACTACAAAGAACTCTCCTCTAATATCTTAAGAAAACCAGTTTTAGAACACAGATTCCAAATTAAAGGTAGATATATTTGAGGTGGTTCAGCAACATGAACTTACACCACAGTGACACTTCCAGCTTAAGATCTCAGAAACTGTAGAAATACCAGCCTCCCTTCCAGTCATCATGGTTTACATTGCAGAGCAGATTGAGTTAGATTTCCGTCATTTATTGACTCTCAGCAACACTCACTACCATGGAACCTGAAGTCTCAGGCTTGGTCCTCTTTATTCTGTTGCTCTTATTTCAACCTCTTTTAAACATTGGGGATTTTTTGCCCCATGTCCATATACATGGTTTGTCATGGTTTTCTGTCATATACACGGTCTGCAGAAGTGGCTCCAAACAGTTGAGTCCCAGAGATAAAACAGGAGAAGCAGCAATGGGAAAGCTGAATTCTTCAGCAAACAGGAATGGCTGAAGTAAAGGAAGCAAAGCCCCTTATCTTTAGTCCTTCAAGACCAACACGGACGTCCTATCAAAATCCCCACTCACATTTCATGTAATCTGCTGGACACTTAAACTCCTTCAGGCACCTGTATTTTCACCAGCAGAAATGCTAAGATCCACTTAGGCCCTCATAGCCTTCCCAGCTTCCAGGAGGATCACAGGCTTGTCCTGTTTTTCATGGTAGCCCTGTGGGAAGGCAACAGATTCATATTCAGATCCTCCCTATGTTTTGTTCAGAGAAAGAACTTGCTTAATGCTCCGACATTGCAGGATGGCTTGTTTCTTACCAAGTTAAACCATTTGTATATATAGCTCTGCTATATGTGACCCTTAACTAAGTTCATCTGCTGTCATGGATTTAACTGGAAAAATATTTTCTATTCCCCATGGGCTGTCAAAATAGTAAAGTCTCCAAAACAACAGAATAAGAGAAATCTCATTATTACCTCTGCCCTGATGTGTGCTCCTTGACTGACAGCTCTACACACTATTTGAAGATGAGCTCTGAGCATCTGAAAACAACAGCAAATTGTCCCAGTATGAACAGTTTTGCACAGCAAGTTGTAAAGAACAGACAATGGCAACCTGCTTAAAAATAAAACTTTCATTTTGTTCATACATCTAATGATTAAAAATTGTAACGAGTGATCTGTACCTGCTAAAGTATGCCTGTCCTTCCAAAATGTGCCCAGGTGCCTTATGAATTTAACAGACTATCACCAAACAAGCTATTCGCTTTCCTTCCTTATATGTACCTACAAGAGTAGCTAGCAATTACTGAGACTGAGAGACAAAAATACCCAACATCATTAAATGTGATATAATAAAAAATAAAGCAATACACAATTTCATCTTTATTACACATTTTATTTAGCCAAATTTGAATTTTCTACATATTCCCCCATGCTCATTTCTTCATTTTGTTGTTCCTAAATGCTAATGTCATGTTGTTGTGTTTGGGTTTCACTCATTTCCTAGTGTATGGCTACATCTCTCCCCCAAAAAACAGCTCCAGCCAATTTGCTATGAGAATTGGGCATTTGTTTTCGCTGGTGAGAATGGGCAAGATACACAGCACTGATGTTCAAAATGAGAACCAAAGCAGCCAATGAGAATGTAAATCTAATAGGTACCTCCATGATCTGGTGAAAGACTGCCCGGCTGAATAAATTAGCTCCTAATACAGTAAATTAAGACAGGTCAGTCATTTGGCTAAAGGAGATGAAAGAGAAAAGCTTCAAACAGATAAGAACGCTGAGGCTTCGGGAATTGATTTTCCATTAGTTGCCTGGAAATTTAGTCTCTCTTTTACTCTCTCCTAATTCTGTTACCTCCTTCTTACATTTTCCAATAGACAGCCTGTCTGTTAATAAGACACCAGGCTATTTTATTTGAATAAGGGGAAGGTATGTAGAAACAAGAAAGAACCTTTGGGATTTTCTTCCTGCTCGTAGTTACATAAGGATGCTAATAGGAAGCTCGGGGAAAAGTTAACAGCATATGTGAGGAAAAGGATCAGGCCTTTCAGCTGCAGTGAAATTAAAGCACCTACCTCAGCTGACAGTAACTGTGAGTGTGGCTGCAGCACCTAGATACTATGCAATGGTGTTCCTAAGAAAGTGTGCGTGCATAGCCAAGAAAATAGTTTCAAATGCCTATGTTGTGTTAAACTGTTTGGATGAGCCAGGGAGAAAGGAAAAGCGGAGCCACATGGTGACTAGGAAATGCTCTACATGCAGGCTCCACATTTCCAGAGTCTGGGAAGGGATTATATAGATAGAGAGGCTAGGGGCACGTTCTCCAGAGAGATGAGACTCCTGCAAAGCATCTCAGATAAGACACTAGAAAGCGGAGGAAACCTCAGCCTCACTAATACTACAGAAAAAGCACTCCTGGTGCACTCCTGGTGTTCTCCCTTCCTGCTCGCCGAGCTTGCCGGCACGCAGAGCACCCCGCTTTGGCTGAGCTCCCCTCCTCCACAGGCCGTAGCAGAGAGGCGAGGAGCACGACGAGGGCCGCCTGGCTACGCTGTGCCCCTGCCCGGCAAGCAGGAGGGCAGGCGAGGACACGGGCAGCATCGCTGCTGTGTGGCTTTGGCGAGAGGCCGGCCGCTGCTGGGCTCAGGCGAGCACCACCCGAACTCACCCTGGGGTTTTACTGTGCTTTTGAGACAGCTTCGCTATTTACTGCACATTTATGAGCGCAGACAGAGCTCTGAAAACTTGATCCAAAGCGAATGTGTGGATTTTACACTGACTGATTCATTGATACATATTAAACCCAGGGCAAGCACTTCAGCTCTGTATCTCAGTGGCCGGGTTCCCTCCAGCTTGATTCATTTTTTTAAAGCAATCAATGAAACATCAACTGCATTTATAGGAAAGCAAAGTCAGAGAGGTTTTAAACGTTAGCCTCCCTTTCGCTACTACACAATCACGCAACAGGAGGATCAAGGCAGGCGGTTCTGCCTAATTTACCTTCCCTCCTGACAGATATTAAAGCAGAAAGGGGATGCTAAGTGACAGATGATGGAAGCTCCTCTGGAGCTGCAGAGGAGAAACAGAAGTAGACAAGTCAATCAACACTGAGGTTTCACCCTCCAGCCTAGAAAACCAGGGCATAACACTGATTTTATCTGTTGGTTCCCAACACAACTACTGATTTACCACAGCAGGCTGAGCACCTGATCCAGCAACTCATTGAGGAAGGTTCTCCACATGGATGCTTAGAAAAGGATCTGGGCACTTGTAATCCAAAGCAAGACCTGCAAGTGAGTTGTTTTTCCTTTTACAACTTGGCACCTTTTCCTAGATGAAGGTTCTCTCTCCCAGAAAGTTCTTCATGCAGCCTGAGGTGTTCCTTAGGAATTAGGATTTACTGTTATCATTTTAGGCTAAGGTATCTTAGTTTACCTCCTACCTGTAGCATTCTCCTTCTCTTTGTACAGTAAAGCAGTTCAGTGCAAGTGGCCTAGAAGTGGCACAGGGCTCATCCTGTAATGGGCAGCGAGCTTAAAACCCTGAGTAGAACAGGCTCCCGGTGTAGTTTAGAGCTGTCCTGAAAGTCAGATTCAGCCCATGCACAGCCTCAGAATCAGGGATGAAAAAAAAGCCTTGGATACCTCGTATCCATGATCCAAGATCAGTTTGACCTTCAGTAAGCCCTTAATTTCAAACCTTGACTGTCTCTGTGGTCTTTGTCCTGGTAAGCAGAGGAGCGTATGAAGGCTAATGGAAGAAGGCAAAAATCAGATGAAGCTTCTCTTCCACATTAGTCACCACGATGGAGTAGAAATAATCATTTTTCTCTTACTCAGTCTGTCCAAACTATGTAACAACTACATAACATTTAGCACTAACGGCATGAAATATGGCTCTGGGACTATGTATAAAAAGAGATTAGCGATGTTGGCTTTCAGCACTCCGACTGAGCGGCGGGTTCCTCCTCGGAGCAGAGGGAAGGTATCCCCAGCCCTAGATACCCCACGGCAAGGGGCGCCGGGCTCCCCCGTGTACGCGCCACGGGAAAGGCGAGGGGTGTCTGTCACACGCCGTTCTCGAACCGGTTCCGTGGCGCGACTCCCTGCGCCGCTTTTCGGAGCTGCTGCCGCTAAGCCAAGCTAAGGGGTCGAGATGAGTAACAGCACAATGTGCAAAAATAACACCGAATAAGCGCGGAGTGAGCACAAAAGCGGGACAAGGAGCCGGAGCAGTTACATGAGTCATTCGTTTGACAACGCTCCTTCCGCGCTGTTGCTGTCCCCTTACAGCCAGGTTCCAGCAACGAGGAAAAGCCGCCGGCTCCGCCCGGAGCGCAGCCCCGCACTTCGGAGGGGCACGGGGGAACCGCGCGAGGCGCCGGGGGGTCGGCGCGCTCGCGTCGCCCCGGGGCACAGACTCTTAGGGACTTTCGGATCCTTCGGACCCGGCTGCCAGCCGGAGCCGGGCGGGCGGGAGAGCCGCGCGCTGCCGGCCCCTTCCCCTTCCCCTTCCCGCCCCCGCGCGCCCCCGCACTCACCCCCGCGCCGGGACGGGCCCCGTCCGCCGCCGCCACGCCGGGAGC
>JAYECN010834985.1:0-42160 GCA_035222435.1 Microcambeva ribeirae
TGACCCGCCTGTAGTTTCCTGCTCCTCCTTCCTGCCCTTTGTGAAGGCTGCAGTGACGTTGGTTTCTTCCAGTCCTCCGGCACCTCCCCTGCTCTCCGTGACCTCTCGAAGATGATGGAGAGCGGCTGAGCAATAACCCCCGCCGGTTCCCTCCGCACCCCTGGGTGCAGCCCATCGGGGCCCATAGATTTATGGGTGTCCGGGTTGCCTAAATAATCCCCAGTCCCCCTTTACCAGCGGAAAAAGAATATTTTAGCTGATTCCAAGCTGTTCCTTCAGGATATGTTAGCAGATTTATTTGTGCAAAGTAAACTCTGTGTCATAGCTATAAAATTTGCCCTTATTAGCTAGGTACTTCAGGGGGATTAAAGTGAAGAAATGCTTTGCTTTAAACATTGGGCATGTGCTGAACACACCCCTTAATGAGGACGTGCTTTTTTGGAGAGGCTTCCTGATCGGCATCTCATCCATTCAGTACCCAGATTCAGTTCTGCAGCTGCCATTGATCAACACTTCTGTTTGAGAATGATGAAACTAAAGCCTTTGAGGGCTCTTCTATAGTTTTCCAACTTTTTATAGTAAAAAATAATGTCATATGATAAAGACAAGTAATAAATTATGATGAGTGGCATTTGCATTTATTTTCTTTCTCTTTTTTCTTTTTTTTCAGCTACAAGAAAACCAAGATGAAATTGAAAATATGATGAACTCTATTTTTAAGGGTATATTTGTGCACAGATACCGGTAAGCAAATATATGCTCTAGTAGGCAGTGCTGGCTACATGTAAGGATTAATAATGCCAAGGACAATTCCTGTCTTGATTTTTCTTCTGATGCAATATTTTAGATGCCATAAAAGCAGAGATTTTAAAATCACTGAAGGCATGGAAGAAAATCTAAATGTAACCCTCATTAATTACACAGTAGAGCTCTCCAGGCAACTTTAATTTAATTCAGTGACAGAGCTCTAAGGAGTTGCGGGAGACCTGGAATTTGAATCCTTGTATTTTAAAAAGAAAAGTCAGCTAAGGTGGGAGCACAAACATCAGATATTTTAATAACCACATAATCACTTCATATCTTAAAAGGGCAGAGTTTTAATTGTTGGGGACCTCCACTCTGCATTTCCATTTTGTATGTCTTGAGGTTAAGTGATGAATTTCTGAAGTTTCCATAGTATGTGCTTTAGCTACAGTTTGAACTTTATTTTAGATTTTTTTCCCCTCCTTAAATTACGGAAGTGCGCTCAAAAGCCTTAATTCTAATTAATATTTTCATGTTAATTGTTCTGGATGTTTTTATCAAGGACATTACAAAGCAATGAACTGTGTTAGCAGACATTATTTGGGGCGGGGGGGGAAATAACTCATGTGCTATGTCTTGTGTATGCAAAAACCTAGCTGGTTGGGTGCTTGCACACGTGCATGTGTGTTTTTATTGTAGGGTTGCACAGACCAGTGGGTTTAGACTGACTCGTGCCAGTTCAGAGCGCCGTTCATCAGCGAGCTGCAGACTTTTCAAATAGATTTAGGGTTGTTTTGCGTCTTGCAAAAGACCTCTGAGCATCTGCAGCATCTTGGCAAAACCAGCTCTGCAAATGTTAATTGTCCTAGCTAAGTCGGAGGATGAAATTCAGGGATATGAAACGGTGCAATTAACCTTTCGGATTCAAATTCTACTTTAAAGTTGTGTCATTTATGACACAACTTTGAGACAGATGAGGGTATCTGTGAACCCAGCTCTTGGGAAGAGGATCTGGGGAGAGGAGTAGGAGGTGAAGGAGGGCAGAGAGGAAGGAGGGGGACCAGAAAGGTTTCACTCAGAAGGGACCTGTGCTAAGAAATAGGTGACTGCAAATAGCGCAGGGGATCTGGAGCATGTGCCACCTGTCCCCACGCGTGGTACTGAAACCAAGTCCATGGCAGTGCTGCTTTTCCTGGAGCCATCACCAGTTATTTGCATGAAGACTAATTCAATGCAATTTCTTTCCACCATTTGCTTCAGACTGTGCCACAGTGGTTCACGTTTAGTGACCTTTGAAACCTAACTAGCAAGTCCATGGTCTTAAAAAAAATAATAAAAAGAGAGCTGTGTGTCTCAGACTGTATCTGTCTTCCTCATGGTGAGCTAGTATTGAAGGAGCTGGTATCTTCTTTCTGGTTTCTGTAGATTGGTTTCCAATCAAATGTGGTTACACTGGAAAGTTTCAGTGCTCACTACTCACATTAAAAAAAAAAAGGATTCACAGAAATTGCTAATAGATTTCCTAGAGTTCATTTTAGTCTAGTGTTAACAGCAAGTTTTGAGTTGTTTTTTTTTTTTTTTTTTTTTTAAAAATGTCTAAATAAGCAAGATGATTACTAATGCCTACTTCATTGCTTGTTTCTGTATTTTTTTTCCCGAATCATATTTTCTGCCTGTTTTTTATGTTCTGTATGCCATACTTGGTTGGACATTGATTTTCTTTTTTTTTTTTTTTTTTTTTAAATTGTGGCCAAAGCTGAGAGTTGGCAACAGAATGAGAGATCTAAGAGCAAATTCAATAGGAGTCAAGTTGCTGAGCTCACATTGGTGAATAGAAGCTGGTGAATAGGCTGTGATTCACTGAAGGGCTCCCGAGCATGGGAACCTGGGGAGGTTGTGCAGTATCTGTCCTCGCAAATACTTGAAACCTGACAGCATGGGGCTTGTGAAGAGACTTAGATGTGATGAGGTTTGGAAGCTTCAGCCTCAAAATGAGCGAAGTTATTTTGTGAGCGTGTAATTCTGATACGTTTGGTATGTGGTAATGCTATAACTCCATAGGTGAGGGGCCTCAGAAGTGGCCTCCTGTTGTTGGAGGTTGAACAGCTAGAAATCACATACAGAATGAAGATACACAGAAAGAGAAAGAACAAAAGAAAAAGAAAGAGGAAAAGGAGGCACAGTTCTCATTTCAGTTATATCTGCATATTAGAACTTACTTTGATTCTGATGATGAACTGGGAAGACTACACAGCCCCCATCTTGTCTGGCTTTGCAGAAGCCTTCATGATGTGCAGCGTTAGAATTTCATTTAAGTCATTTCTTTTTTTACAGTGTTACTCTTCTGAAGCTCATCTGCAAACTGCTTCAGATAGGCCACCCTGTGTGTAACATTCTCCCAGCTGTGAGGTTTGCTGCCATCCACTGAACCTAATCAGTCTTGAGTCCTTCTCTCATTAAGGAAAATGATGTTCACTGAGATAAATGAGTGGAAAATTGGTGTCTGGAAATTCTCTTGTCTCTCCAGCTACTTGAGTCTGTTTTACCTACCAGCAGCTTGATTCTTTCCCATTTTCGGCTATACTGGAAATGTTAAATTTCATTATACTGAGCCTCCTAGGTTTTTATTTTTCTTTCTTTCCTTTTATTATAGATAGCAGCTTGGAGTGAATACTTGTCCACAGTGCCTGGGGATCGCTGAGTAGGTTTTCAGCGAAGAATCAAGTTTTCACTGTGCATTTAGGAAAGCTTGAATGCAGTCTTAAAGAACAGAAATTTTCCTGAGTTTTGGCCAGTGGTGCCGCATGATTAAATAGCTGTTGACACTTGGGTTCTTTTTGGAGTTGGCCACCGAATCCTTCCAAAATACTTCACACTTAATAAATTCATAAGGAGGTGAAACAACCTCCTTGGATCTGGGGACTCGAGCTGTCATCCCCCGGCAGAAATGTCTGCGTGGCTAATTTGTGGTGTTGCACGCGTGGCTCCTGTTTTTGGTTCCCATTTACTGGTGTTTCAGATTGTTCTTGAAGTCTTGCTTCTTGATTCCTTCCACCTGTGTTTTATTTTTTAAATAGTTTCAAAACAATTCCTCGCAAGAGAATTCCTAACCTCGTTTAGTGTGATGTATGAGCGGAGTAGATGGGTACGTTCCTAGTTTTGATGGGCGTTGTCTTTCCCATAATGAATTCAGCTTTTATCGTACAAACCTTTTAATGTAATATTTTAGCACATTAATGCTAACAGTGTCTAAAAGCTGTTTGGAAATCTCTGGTAGGAACAGCTCGTTTAATATCCTCTTGTTTATAACTCAGCTTGTCTTCATCACACATCGGCAATCACCTTTGCTTTGAAGCTGTGGATAAGTGTCTTCGGAGAGTTCGCCAGGCTTGTTTTAATTATTCCTCGTAGAGGCTGATAAGAGTACGTGTGTTTCAGAGTGGGCAGAGAGAAACGACACCAATGATTTGACAGGATTCTTGCAAGTTTCCCTCTCGTGTTCAGTAACTTTAAATACAGTGATGTTAATACCGGTGTCTCCATGTGAGGTATGAAGTCAAAGGGAAAAAACAGTTGATGGCACAAGTCCCACACCCAGTCGCGTGTGATGCTCTCGTTGGTTGCTGTGTCCATGTAAGAAGCACGTTTTTCACCTGGGAGTCTGCAAGATTGGACGTGGGGCAGTAGTGTCTATGGACATGGCTAGCTTGGAGGTTGGAAGGACACGGGCAGTGTGGAGTAATCAGTTTTGTTCCATTGTTTTGTGTATGAACTTGTGCAATAGTGTCTTGAACATAAGATTGGGACCATTTTATGTACATTTTGTGGAAGGTTACAGTTCAGGAAGGTTACCTTTGTGGAAGGTTACAGTTTAGTTTACAATTATTCTTTTGTTTGAAGCTTTTTTGTTTTTTTTTTCCTAAATTATGTTTGATTTTGGGGCTCTGATGGTTCTGTTTCAGAATGAAATTGATGTTTACTACTTTTCTAAAAAAAAAAGACTTGGAAAAACACAGAGCAGGAGTCTCGGGTACAAGCACGGGCGGTGCGAGCGAGGCACCCCGTGGTACCTTCCTCTCTAAGGTGGCTCCTTTTCATAGAGCCCAACTTGGGAAGTGGAAGTGATGCCAGCTGGAGCAGCACAAGCCATTTCCCATAGTAACAGATGTCTCAGAGATGAAATTACTAAAGGGCCAGATGGCACCATCCCTTTTCTCATTGTTTAGCTGTCGTTCGTTATTATTAAATATGCCATGCGCGGTGTCAGGAAGGTGCCCATTGGACCAAAGTCACTTCCGTCCTTGATCTCTTTAGGTGCTCTCTCCAGGCTGCTCCTGCTGCCCCACCTCACTAAGCAGCAGCCAGTGCTTTCTGAGATCTGGCTTTGCCTCTTCCATCATTTGCCTCAGCCAGAATATGGAAAAGGCAAGAGAAAGGGAAGAAAATAGCACTGAAATTTAAATTTCCCCTGGCTTTTATTACAAGGACTTTCATATACTGTCATGAGAAAAGTCTGCAAGCCAAATCCCATTCTGCTCCTCTGCAGGCTTCCTTAGTTCCACAGAGGGTCACCACTGCAGCCTGGGGTTAAACCCAGGGACACGGTGACCATGTTTTGGAACTGACCTTCTAGGCCTTGTATTCATAATGCAACTTTGAAAAGAAGGAGGAAAAAGAGGGAATCATAGATTGAGAAGCAGGATAAGTAGGAATTTTTTGAGGTAATAGGAGCATCCTGTCTGAATGTAGAGATGTTGAGCTGACCAGATAAATCAGTCACTTCAGGGGCACCAAAGGAGAGAAAATGAGTGAGCAGCAACAGAGATATGCCGTTATGTAGGGAAGTTCATCAAATGCTAGTGAAAGAAAAAAATGTTGTTATTAGAGCAGTAGGATTGAGAAGAAAATGGTATGTGTCTGCGTAATACTTAGCTGCTTATAAATCTGCTTAATACTGTCTTTTTTCCCCCACCTAATAGTGATGCTATTGCTGAGATTAGAGCTGTCTGTATTGAAGAAATTGGTGTCTGGATGAAAATGTA
Source organism: Microcambeva ribeirae (assembly GCA_035222435.1). NCBI lineage: Eukaryota > Metazoa > Chordata > Actinopteri > Siluriformes > Trichomycteridae > Microcambeva > Microcambeva ribeirae. The sequence continues at coordinate 5,787 of JAYECN010834985.1, forward strand.
CAGTGATGCCTTCCTGAATGATAGTTATTTAAAATATGTTGGTTGGACACTACATGACAGGGTAAGTATTGTGTATTACTGCATAGCAGAATATACTGTAAATAGCTGATGTCCTATTAACCGAAACGTGTTTATTTTATCATCTTTGGTTTTTAAAGAGATCCGTCTTCTCTCTTGTTCATCATTTACATTTTGGCCTGCTTATTTCAGTGCGTGCACTTAAATCAGGATGCACCATTCCCAAACTGCGTGCTGTTTAATGTGTTTTTCCTGTGTTCAGTCTTCACTGGAGTATCTTGACAGAAATCTTCCCCACACTTCCTTTCTTCTGATTGCGAGAGAAAGAGAAGTCTCCTATGATCACTCCCGAGAACGTCTGTGGCTGGAACAGAATGGAAAGGAGATTTCCAGATGTGACTTCTACTGAACCTTTACATTGCCCAATAGTTAAAGGAAAGAGAACTTTTGGGGTCCCAGAATTAACCAAGAGGCATCATCAGCACCACAGCCAGTGGCATTCTTATCAACTCATTTTCCCTTTGCTATTTTAGGTTTATTGACATTCAGCACCAGGCTGCTTTAAAGGATGCTTGTCTGCTCATCTTTCTCCGTGTCTGTAAAGTGTCCCTGTTTTGTCTGGCAGGAATGTCTCTTTATCAAGTCAATCTCTTGGTGCCAGCTTAGGAGAGCTTAGAAGGTTGTCTGGGTTGATCTTGGAGTGTGGCCCTCTGTATCAGCCATCCCTCTGGCCTTCCTAGCAGGAAGGAGGTTCTTCAAGGTTCTCTATAGTTTCTTTTTCTGGAAAAAGTCTTGAAAGGTCAGGTGGAAGCAAAAAGATTTGTACCGGGAGGTTCTTTTCTACTTGACCACTGCACTTAGCACTGGTGGTATCTGTGATCGGGTCCACGCAGCAGTCGGTGACTGCAACAAGAGTAGCTCTTTCCTAATGCTGATAGGAAATGTTGATGTTTTTATTCTGCTACTGAGAGGGTTTCTTCCACAGCAAGAATCAACTGGGCCCAGCCCTTCTCTCACTCTTATCAAACCCACTAGAAATGGGATTCACTCTTAAGTATTTTCCTAACAGTATTCAGGGAAAACAGACAAGATCTCCCTATATTGTTGCCATACTATGTTCCAGCATCATACTTCAGGCTATTTGTCTTCAACCAGCATGGCTGGAAAAAAAAAAATACATAAAATTCATAAAACTTTTAAAAATAATTAAAATTTAAAATTAAAATTCATAAAATTCATTAATGATGACTTGCACAGTTAGTAGTTTACAGCTATTTCTTAAAAGACAGTATCTTCAAGTCAAAGTGCTGCCCCAGGTTCTCTTGCTATAGCTCTAGCTGACAAAGCATCTGCATCTTCCTTGGTTTGGACCATAGATTAGCTTGTTAATATTTGACAGTATGTTTTGAAGACTAGACCTGCAATGGCTTTCCTTTCTTAGCCTGTAGCTCTCCAACTTCTAATTAAAAATGACAAATGATCCCTCAAAACTTCATCCTCACCCAAAAGCATCATTTTCCGTGGTATTGCAGGTATTTGAGACCGCCCACCTAAACTCACCAGTGGATGTTTTGGAGCTCACTCAAATCCTAACAGAAGATTTCCCCTTCCAGCAGCGCACACAGAATTGTGTGGGGAGCCTCTGATGGCTTTAACGCTTAATTGCAGTCCAAGTACCATGGATTTCTCTGTCTATAAATTGCTAATTAATTTGAGTGCTCATACACTGCTATGCATAATGTGTAATTATTTTACTTAATATTGTATATGTTTAATGCATAGAATGAGACAGCTTGTCACTAGAATAAGGGAAGAGGCAGAGGCAGGTGAACCAAGTGTCAAAGAGTGAAAATAGAGAGAAAAAAAGAGATTTGGGGAGACACAGAAAGGAGGAGGGAAGTGCAGTGAGAAGAATATATTGGAACAAGCAGGAATAAGGAGTCAAGAAATGCAAAACCCATCCAAAAGAACAATATCCCATCATTTGTTAATAGTGTGGTTTTCCCTGGCAGCCGCGGGAAGCTTGTCTGCCGCCAGCCAAGTTCCAGCTCGTGGTTTTGCTTTGCTTTTGACCAGGAGGGATTTTTTGCTCTGATCAGTACATATGATATTGAAAAAAACGAAGGCTGAGGCAATAGTCATAAGATATTTCCATTTCATATGAACAGAAATCAGCCCAAAATGATTAACTGCTTTGGAAGCTTGCTGCTGCTAAAAAGAGAGGAGACGGCAGTGCAGTAGGTAATGACCAGTTTCATATCCTACTTCTGAATTACAAACGAAACCACAGGGAAGCCCCAGTTTGTACATTTTTAGATGTATGTATTTTACATTCATGGAATATTTTTTTCTGATTTGTATTTTAATCCTTGCCCTTCCCCAAATTACAGATGTTTATTTTATTAATAGGGGATTACTTTCTCATTTAAATATGGCTTTCTAATTAGGCATTTCTTTCTTTTTAAGCATCTTTTTCATTACCATGCATCTGGGAGAATGAATCAAAATTATATAAAACTGTAATATAATTACATATATTTACTATACGTATAGTTGTGTATATATATATATACATAGTTTTTATATATATATATACATAGTTTTGTATATATAGTATATGTAAATATATATATATATATAATATGTGTTATTATATATATAAGTGTATATATTTAAAACCTGATTTTTAAAAATGTTAGATCAGATTGTCCCGTCTTAATTTTCTCCTCCCTACCTCAGTCATGGAACTGTTCTGAAACCCTAATGCTCTCCCAGGGATCTGGCAATCCCAGTTCCTAACCCAGTGCCTTTCCCAAAATAAAATCCTTTTCTTGCTTTGCCTATCTCTGCTTTGCCTGTTCTGTGAAAAGATTGACCAAGGGTCCTGGGGAATGGGTAGTATTTGAATAGCTAATAGTGATGACATCCTAAATAATAAGAAAGAAAGAACTGAACTTTTGTTATATAGAAAATTAAATTGTAGTTTTTACATACTTCTGAGTGCTTACATAGTCCCCATGGCACGTAATTCCCTTGTTTCTTTGAAATCCTGAGGAAACCAAAACGCATCAGATGATTCTCAGTATTCCATTAGTGGTATTTGGCTGCTCCATGCTCCTGCCCGGAAGACATCCTGCCAGAGGTACAGTTGTGTCCCAGAACTTTTTACATCTGTTTCTGTGTGGCAGCCTCACATTTTCTATTTTCTGTCGTGAATCAGCGGTCAATCTTGTCACACGCCGTGCTGGAGCACTGAAGTCCTGCATACTAAAGCAGAGTCTTCCCGTACCCTGTATCCAGCAATTTCAAATGGTAAAAGATGGCAAGCTCTAGGGATCAGATATGACAGTACTAGGCAATTTCTCAGATTCATGAAAAAGAGTGTAAATTAGCATAACTATAAGCAAAATAAATATAATTATCTAAAACCTTTTGGGGAAGAAGAATTGCAGGAATGAGTGGACTAGGGAAAGGGACACGTATAAAACTAATTCCTTCCTGCTTACTTCTGTGCTGGACAGGAAAGCCCTGCGTGTTCTTTCCCCAGAAAGGCTTGTGGTGCTAAAGGCTCCCGTTAATGCTCACTTTCTGTATTTTGAATGATCCTCATGATTACTTCTCTCTCTGGTCTGGTATGTTGATGGTCCTTGGTGCATGTCTGCTCCTTCCCTTTGGGATTCAGCCCAGCGAGCGGATGCTCCTTCCCTTGTCCTCCCATGGGCTCTTGTCCAGGCCGCTGCCTTTGACACTCACCTGTAGCCTTCTGCTCTCTGCTGACTCTATTTTAAAGCCTTCTTAACAGGTTTAGTGAGCTTGTGCTCTTCTCTTTCTGAAGTGATGAATACCATTCTTGACCAACAGCTGAAAAAACAGACTTTTCGCTGTCAGACAAAGTCCCTGTTTATCATCTGTCTGCCAGGAAAGGGAGTCATTTCCACGGATGCATCTGTGTCTCCTGGGTCTTTGCGCTCAGCTAGAAGGATCTACCATAGCACAACCCAGCCCTCCTCCACCCTTGCTCCCAAAGTGTGGCTGTCCTTTGTCTTCTGCCTCCGATCGGCCACGCACATGAGCAGCAGGAGGCTGTAGCTGGGCTCCAACATGCTTTTTTATTTTGGATAGTGTCTCAAGGCCACCTTCTCAAGGCCTCAAGGCAGTTGCAACTTGAGAGAGCTGCAACTAACCCAGCTACCATTGCCAATGCTCCGTGTTGCTCCTTGTGTGCCCAAGCTGGTACTGATCCTGTAGGGCTAGGCACGTTAAGACCATAAGAGACTTAGGGCGTCTTCGAGCACCAGCAGTGGCTCCACGGTGCTGCCCCTTGCGGGCCGTGCAGCAGAGCAAAGTCACCACTCCCGGTGCCTCCACAGAGCTCCCTTTGAAAAAATACCAAACTGCCCCTCTCTGCAGTTGTGCCTGTTTGCCCCAGAGAACGTCTGTGAGGTTGGCCACATCCACGTAAAGTTCTTAAGAAACTGCTTTGCTGTTCCTTTTGTAAAATAGTTGGGTTTTTTGTTTTTTTTTGTTTTTTTTTTTTTACTGATGTTTGTAAGCTCCTTCAGCTTTTTAAATGTAGGATTTGTTATAGAACAGACACGCACAACTCAAGTCCTGTAGATTTGCAGTTTTACCTGTGAAGTTCAAGCATTTGCATTTTTTTTTATTTTCTGTTTCTGTATTACATTGTTTCTCTAGGTTGTACTGAGGAGTTACTCAAGAGGAACTGAAACAATAGTAGACATTTAACTGATGCCATTTTAAATTCTTTGTATATGCAAATGGATGAAAATTTAACATTTGTTTTGTAGGCAGCTGCATGGGGTTTTCAGGTTTTAGTTGAATTACAAATTGGCTTTGGTATCTCATTTGCATAAAGCTTTAAATGTACATTAAACAAATTACAAGATTATATTATTTAATATTCATGTGCATTTGATTAGGGTATTATTTCAGCTAATCTTAGTGTGTTTTATTTAGCAAGGTGAAGTGAGGTTGAAATGTTTGAAAGCTCTTCAGAGTCTGTATACCAACAGAGAGTTATTTCCCAAACTGGAGCTGTTCACTAATAGATTCAAGGTAAGAGGAAATGTAATTTTTGGAAGGACTACACAAATTAAAATGTCATCTCATGTTGTGGTCTTTGATTCATGTAAATTAAGCACAAACATAAACTCATCTGCATGTCACTCATCTTGCAAGTACAATAGTAAGACTGTATTACTGAGTGCTGAGATTTAAGACAAGCTCATTTTATAGTTTTTTTTTTTATTTTATTTTGTAAAATTTGCCAGCCTGGGCCAGGATCTTTCTGCTGATGTTATTGATAGCTTGTTAGTTATTGTTCTTCAGTCTGCTTGTGCATGTTTAATTTTGAAATGGTTGGATTTTAAGGACGTGCTCAGGGTGCTTCACATGACTGTGGCGGCAGCAGCCTGGCCCGCAGCTCCGCACCACCTTGCAAAGCCCTGGCCCCAGAAGCAGAGGTGGGGGGTTTTGCTTTTAGACAACTGCAGCTTGGCCAGAGTGAACCCACTGCCATTTTTGCTCAGTATCTTAATGAACATGTGGCTGGTAATTTAATTTTTATTTCCCAAGTGAAGTATCTGGAGAGCTGAGCGTGGAAACGCTGCCATGGGGCTGTTGGGATGCTCAGTGAAACCTTTCCGGCCCCTGTCACCACGTCAGCTGACACCTTTTACCATGACTCTTGTGTTTTGGAGACCACGTAACTGTAGTAAAGGCCACCTCCCCAAGGAAATATTAATTTAATGCAGTCTCATTTAAATCAGGACTATAATGCTGATGAAAAAAAATTGGTTTAGAAAGGAAGAGAAGGTTTAAACTCTATATTCATAAATAAAATAACTACCGGGCAGCAGACTGAAACCTTCTCACCTGTAGATTTTATATTGCTTCATTGGACTTGTCCATAACTGCCATTACTTTAGAAAACCACAAAATAAAGGAAACCTATGATATCTTTTGTCTGTGTACATGGTTCATAGAAACATGATGGTAATCAGGCTTTCCCTGCATCCATTTGAGAGATGGAGGAAAAAAAAGAACCTGCTAAAATGCCATTGAAGTCTAGATATCAAGAAAACTTGAATGTGTTGCCACCAAGCCCTCCCTCTTTTCCCATTTCCATGGCTGCTGCTTTGTATTTCCTCACCCGACTTTTCACCAGCTGGCGCAGTTCAGCTGGCACTCGGCTCAATCCATTCAGGCTGTCAGGAGAAGTCTCTCTAGAGATCTCCTAGTCATTTAAAGCTACGTTAATTTGATCAACTGCTTGATAAGAATGACCTGTGTTGGGCTGTCAATATTTTACCCCCTTTCAGAGAGCTGTGAGGATCAACTCACTGTGTCCCCCCTCAGAAGGACAGGACCCATGTGTGCTCTTCCCTGGCATTTCCATGAGCACCAGCAAATTCACCTGCAGCCGTTCAAGAGCTGTAGCTCATCTGACCCTGTCCAGCTGGATGCTGCTGTCTCCATGGCATGAGGGCAGAAGGCCTTGTTCACAACCTAATTAGTATATTAATATAAACTGATCTTCATAAACAGTGTAAATTAATACTTTTAAGTCATAAATCCAGGTCAAGCTACAGGCACGTATCTAATACCCTCGTGCTTACTCATTGGTGTGCCATTCGTTTTGTCTCCCATCGTCTCCCAGGGGTTCCCGATGGTGTCTTGGTGTTTAAGGTAGATTTTGGGAGATTGCATGAAACACCGCTGAAACTTTAGGAGTAATTTCCCTCACTGATTTTCTCTAGATGTTGTTTTACTAGTTGTTGTTTCTTGGCCAAAGCCTTAGTAAAATTGGCAGCAATTGTGTGTGTTCTCCACAAACAAAGTCTCCCGTTTTGCTGTGTGAGTTTCTCTGAGGATGTCTCACAGTCTGTAAGACTGCCTAGCTAAAACAGCAAAATGCATGAAATTTTCCAGGAATTTATATGGTAAGAGAGGTGCAGTCAGTCTTAATGCTAGCGAGTGTCTCTACAGACCCCTGTTTGAGAGGTAGGGCTGGAGATACCAGGCATGTTATACATGCTGCTCCTACATTTCAGTGAAGGAATAAGCATCTGTTGCTTGATGTCTACTGTTAGCCTTTCAGTGCCTGTAACGGTAGGAAAAGGAGTTGGGCACCCGTATTTTGTGCTGCTTTGGTCTTGGTGACTTTTAGTGGTGCTTCCTAAACATATTTTGTTTCTTTTCCAGTCTCTGACTTCAGTGCTTTCCTATCCCCAGGTATGATATACTAGCCAGTCTATCCTCAAGCAGGTCAAGCCACAGAAATGAAATTTTATTTCACATGGCCCCATTTCTTTTCATTAACTTGATCGGTCAAGCAGAGAACACCAAGACACGCTGCATTTTTATGGATGGATAGAATTTTTCTCCAGATAGGGAGGATGATGTACATGCATCACGTCTGTTTTAGGTTGACAGCTATTTGAAACTACAAAGGAAGTCCAGAACGGTGCTTCAACCCCGCAGTCTGCCTCCTTGTTTCCTCCAAAACGCACAAGAATGTTTCTTTAATGCCTGTTCCTACTCCTGAGTGCTTGTTGGTTGGTCCAGTCTTCATATGGCAGAGAGCCCCCATGGCTATACTCTAAGTGCTTGACTGATTCAAGGGTCCTCGTGGGTCCCGTGGAAAGATCTTTCTCGCCTAGATGATTTGTTTTGGAATCTAGAGAACCCTTCAGCTGATGGCTCTTTGTGTTTGTTTTTTGTTTTGTCTCTGTAATAAAATTGTTTTTCAGGATCGCATTGTATCAATGACACTTGATAAGGAGTATGATGTAGCTGTGGAAGCCATTCGATTAGTCACGCTAATACTTCAGTGAGTATTTCCCCAAGCTTGTGTGTTCTCTCTGAAAATTACCTTGGCCAGTAATATTTAATCAAATTGGTTTCTTCACTTGTGTAATGAAATGAATGTCATACTTTACATTTAGTTGAAAATCAGTCTGTAAACCTATTGACATTTTTATAAAGTTAGTACATTGACTGCTTGTAAGAGTGATGGACAGTTTCTTATATCAGTACCCTTGTAATTCTAAACGCACTTGATTCAGTCCTGCAACGAGGAGGCAGTAATGTTATTGGAGTATCCATAGGCCTTTGAAATCCCTGTCCCTCCATCTAGGAGTTTTTTTGAAGGGAAACAACCTTGCAGCTGCCAAAAGCAAGTTGTGGGTGGTGTGAGGACTGCAGTTAAACATTTGCTGTGGCTCAGGTGTTACCTTCTGGCTCTTTCAGTGGAAGTGAAGAAGCTCTCTCGAATGAAGACTGTGAGAATGTTTATCACTTGGTGTATTCAGCACACCGGCCCGTTGCGGTAGCAGCGGGGGAATTCCTCCACAAAAAGTAAGTTACCCGTTACTCTAGGAATGAGAACAGATTTGTGACAGCTTTCTAGTAGTGGTAAGATCTAAAGGCAAGGAGATAATAGACCAAAATATCACAATTTAGTGACATTTCAGGTACATGATTTGAAACGCAGACTTCCTCCCTGGTTTAAATTCAAGACCTAATTACATAAAGACATTGTATGCACATTTTTCTTGCTCTAGGAGTCAGATAATTTTACTGATTTCTCCAGGACTAAATATAAAAGGTTGCATATACTTTTCTGTATTAAAGTTGCTTTAAATCCTTTAGCTTTGTTGAATTAAAAAAACCTATACATCCCTGGCTTGTCTTCCTGATACACAGTCATCACTTTTAAGAACTTCTAAGTCAGTTTACTTCCAAATTATCAACTTCAAGAGGCTTTTAGATTTTAATAATTAATAATTTTTTTTTCTAAACTCATTCCTTCCCTTAAAAATATGTTACAGCCTGGCTACATATTTCATGAAATCGCTCTCCCAGAGGAAACAGGCTGGCTTTTGTGCTGGCTTGAGTTGTACTGCGTCAGTGGCTGTCAACAGGGCACTATCACGTCACAGTAGTTAATCTCCTAATTTTAATGTTAGCTAGATAAGAAGTTAGTTGAAAGTCTTTAATAATTTTCTTTTCCTCTTTTGAGTTGTGGGATTAAGTTGAGGGATTAGAAATTTTTAATACACTTACAGTGTGTTAATATCAGAGCACAGGTTATATAAAAAAATCACTTAAAAATATCATATCTCTGTCAGTGCTGTTAATATTTTTCTTGGTTCATTAGTGATTTAGAAGTCCACACTCACTGCAAGGTTTCTGTAGTGGATTTCCATCTCTGTGAACAGACATGTCTGTTCTTTGGAATTCATTTACAAAACTCAGTTACCTTTGGTTTCCTACGTGACATTATACAAGTTGTAGGAAGTGGTTAGATCTTTGTTAAAGAACATACACTGAAATACTCCTGTCATTTAACATGTGACAGGATAGTCTTGAAGAAGAAATTGCTAAAAGATAAACGAATTTGTCCAAAGACAAATCTGTATCCCATACTGCTATATTCTGTAAATATATCTCTTGAAATAAGCAGTATTGAAAAAAATTATCCCATCCCAACAATCAGTTTCTCTTGGCTCCTGCTAGCACATAAGAGCACATATTCTAGTTTAAGTAAGTTAGCATCTGCCTAAAGCACTTGGGATAAGATTGACCTCACCTAATACTGAACATTTAAATGCCAGTTTCTAAGTTTAAACTGGTCACTAGGCTCTCTTTACAGTTGGTGAAGGAGAGTAGAAGCTATCTATGATCTGGGGCAGATATTGAAGATATTTCAGTACCTACTGAAATATCTTCAGTACTTCTACCTATCTATTAATTTATAGCTTAATAGATAAGTAGGATAAATGATGTCTCTAAAAGCAACATAAAGTACAAAGTTTCTGCATAACATAAATATCTGTGATCACGTTAAGCTAGCAGAGGTGAATGCTGAGAGCAGTATGGAATTAGCCAGGTATCAGGGAACTCCTTGCAGAATGGATAGTTACCCTGTAAACAAACAAACAAAAAACATTTGACTGGTAACTTGCTTTAGCTTTCTTGCTCCTGCTGGTCCCTGAGCTTGGTTGGGAAAATGGGATATCATGTATGTGTATCCCACATCCCAGTCAGCATGACCACAGCCAAGGTACAGCCTTAGTTCTTATGCCATTAGTGGAATAAGTGCTTCCACCATCATAAAACTTGGAAAAATAAAAAGGCAAAACTATATAAGTGATGCAAATGGACAAAATTTCCAAGCTGCTTAACTATAAATGTCTTAAAGATTTTTTTTTCGTTGGGTGAAATGCCTCCATCAATATGAACTTCAAGACTTTGAACATAAATTCATCTCTTCTGACAGGAAGAGGTCATAGCTTTTTTCCCTTACAAGAAAGAGTTTGAGGTATTTTCACTGTATTTTATGAACAAATCTGCTATAACAGGAATGAATGATTGTCATATTATTAAGAAATGAGATTTGTTTCAGTAAACGTGATAGCTTCTTTTGCTTATTTTCAGACTGTTCAGCAGACATGATCCCCAAGCTGAAGAGGCTCTAGCAAAGAGGAGAGGGCGAAATAGTCCAAATGGAAACCTTATTAGAATGTTGGTTCTTTTCTTTCTTGAAAGTGAGGTAAAAATAATTTGTTTTTAATCTTTACGTGTTTACTAAAACCTGGAAATTAAGTAGTGACTTACCAACCTCTGTAACAGGTTGTCTTTTTCTTTGCTTTTTAAAAATAATTTCAAAAATACTGTTTACCCTTTACCCATCTCCTTGTCCATCAGATGAATTCGGGAGAGGATCTTCTGTATGGCTGATTTTGCTTTTACTTGCTCTTACTCAATGACCCCAGTGCACTATACATTGCACTGCTGATAGTATAGTGGCTATCGGGATTCATTAATATATAAAAGTGTCACCAGCACTTTTTTGTTTTTTTTTTTTTTAAGATAACCAATTAAAGAGTATACCTTTGGAGTTATTCTTTATGAAGTGAATATATTTGAACAGAGTCATCTCTGAGATTGGATCTGGTCACTTGGGGATTTTTTCAGTTGGATCTTGAAACCTTCTGAGAATGGAGACTGCAGACATGCACATGATGGCATTAAGTGTTTGACAGCCACCTTCAGGATAGGAGTTTGTGGGACAAATTGACAGATGTTAACGGGTGGGAAAGGAATCACACATAGATGTACATATAAATAGGTATTCATTTCACTGTAATATGTATAAAAGACCTGGATCATAGGAGGAGCTTAGATATGAGCAGGGTTAGTTTATGAAGGTGATTATAGAGATAATGCCTTTAAGAAGTGTTTCTAGTAGAAGCACTAGCAGTAATTAAGGCTAAGAATGACAGCTGAAGGGAGGAAAACTTGCAAGGAGAGAGACATACAGAATTCACTGCGGATAGTAGGGGAAAGGTTTAAAAATGAGACAGGAGATACTATCTTCCTTAAGCTCCTAGACGTGTTCCTATTAAGGAGTCAGTGCTGTGTCTGGCAAGTGAGTGAGCTCTGTGTTCTGTCCTTGTTTATTGATAGTGTCTAAAGATTGGTTTCTAAATCAGTAGAAGCCTATTGATCATTTTTCTCACTTTCTAACAGCTATGTTAATTCACATAAAGAATATGTTTTTGCAGTGAAAGATGTTAATATCAGTTCTTTACTCACTGAAATCACTAGGTTTTCTGCTCCCATTTTGAGAGACCAGAATTAGGAGAATATTTTTGGAGCTCTATCTATTGTTTAGACAGATCACAAAGCTATACTTAGTGGTCATTTTGGATCTTTACATGATTATGTCAAAACATATATGCACATAAGCCTAACAAAAACTTTGTAGTATTTTGTTTTTTAATTACTATACTCCTAAAAAGTGTAAATATTCTGGCTCAATTTTCAGTTGATTTTTGTTTGAATCACATAGCTAGATGCTGCTCTTTTCCTCTTTCAGAAGTATATGTTTAATATGAAAACTATTAAACTATTAAAACTATTAATATGAAAACTATTCTTGCTGTCTGTCAAAAATGAATGTTGCATTAATAGGAGCAAGTATTTCCATATCCATATTGTGCACCCTTGTTAAAATCTGTCTGGATGAAAAATAGATATATTGTCAGAGAGAATGCATTATAGCACCTCCTTATTTTCCTGTCCCACCATTGTTTCTTTTCATAATGCAGTAAGAAAGTGAGAAAAAAAGTAAGCTTAGGTCTTCAAGGTCAAAATTCCGAGGGAGATTTTTCACCAAAAAGTACTCTAAGGAAAATAAGCTCAAGTTATTTTTCTTGCATTTTCCTTTAAAACATATCTACACCGTCATGCAGTTGCATCATTCCCTTCAAAGAAGACTTTCCAAAGTTAGTTACAGTCTTCATTTTCTGTGTTGCCTACGGACCTACTAGTTGCCTATGGACTCTGTCCGACTGTTGCCTACAGACTCTGTCCATACCCAAATGGTTGTGAGCACTGAAGAACCAGAGCTCGTACCAGAACGTTTCACTGATGGTTGCTTTGTGATTTCTAGTTGCATGAACATGCAGCTTACTTGGTGGACAGTTTGTGGGAGAGCTCTCAAGAACTTTTGAAAGACTGGGAATGTATGACAGAATTGCTCTTGGAGGAACCAGTCCAAGGAGAAGAAGGTATGTGTTTAATCTTGGTAATAGAGTTTTTAATAACGTTTTTCAGGTGGTGATAGTAAAATATGAGGCTTCTCCAGGAAGTCTTAAAACCAAAAACACATTCTCAAGAGGAGTAAATGAAGGAAAGTCTTTTATAATTAGTCTTGAATCCTACTTGGGTAATAGATCTGTGTGCAATGAGAGTGGTGGTAAAGGGCCCCTAATGGAAGTGATGAGTTTTGTCTAGATCCTTTATAAATCTTCAGTACTTTCCAGCTTCAGGGACCCTCACAGCAGCTGGGCAGTTGAAGAGCTGATGTGCTCTTACTGTGCCCTACGCGTCATTTTGTAGATCTCTGTGATATCGCCCTGCAGTCAACATTTTTCCTGACTGAGAGCTTCCAGCCAGTTAGTTGTTTCCCTTAGACGCCTCACTCCACACACCTCCACACATCATCTCTGCTGCCCTTCACTGATTTTTTTCAGTTCCCCCACATCCAGTTGAAGATGACGTGAGCAGTAACTCAAAGAGCGAGCCAGCAAGCTGTGTTTTTCTACACCAGACAAAACGCTTTCTGTTTTGTTCTCTATTCCCTCCATTTTAAAGCTCCATTCACAGATGGGGTCTTTATATCATCCCAACCGATGTTCCTTGTTCTTTTCCTTGCACAGCAATGTCCGACCGGCAGGAGAGTGCTCTGATTGAGCTGATGGTGTGTACAATTCGGCAAGCTGCGGAAGCGCATCCTCCTGTAGGCAGGGGCACTGGAAAAAGAGTAAGTCACGTTGCAACAGGGGATTCAGACATGTGTGTGTTACCGTAGCTGTAAAAAATACTTGTCTACAGTGCCACTTTGTGACACTTCTATATAGGATTTTTATAATTGATGCTGTTTGATGTAAATTTTTTTGAAGAAAAATAGTAGAAACTATATTTCTAGACATATTTGAATGTTTTGTTTCAATTTGTTTTTTGCATTGCTGTGTTGATTAGTGTGAATTTACAGCCTGAAAACTTTTTTTGCGACTTTCAGATTTTCTTCTATCAATGCCCTGGCTTAGACTTGGAGCATCTACAGCCCACGCTGTTCATCTAGATTAGAATTGAGAGAGTAGAGCTCACACCACTGGGCGCCATAAAAATCTCAGAATTTGACATGCTGGCCAAATTTGCAGTCTCGGTGTTAAATCGTTTATTTATTAGATAGTCACTGTTCAGAGACCTACATCAATTTTCAGTTTCTTTCCTTAGGCACTGCTTTCTAAGCACTGCATTGTAAGTCATTTGGAGCCATGAGGTTGGGGTGATCCCCAGGCTTTCATTTATGTTCTCCATAAATACTGCATCCAGGTTGCAAAATTCTTGACTTCGCAGACAGATTTCCCTGCTTTCTGGTAGTCTCCCTTTTTTCTGTAGGTTAGACTAAAATTAAATAAAGCCATATGAACATTTCATATTTTTATTAGATTCAGTTCTGAATGATCCTAACTGGATTATTACAGAATGCCACAGGCTCATTTAAAATGAAATCTAGAGATAGACTTATCATTCGTTATTGCTAAACTGGAGCAGTTACTTAACTGCTTAATTTTTATGTGCCAAAAGCATATTAGCCTTATGTCCCGCAACAGCACCCTGGGAACAGCTCCAAGAAGCCATCGGTTTAAATACGATTTTTATACTTTACCTTATGAATGCATATTCTAAGAAATTCTAAGAAACTCCTAATTCACTAAAGCATTGGGGGGGGGGGGAATCTACAAAATTACTTAGGCCAATTTACCTGAGCATTTCTTTTCCTGGGTTACCAGCTCTGCTTTATAACTGTGTCGTGTCTCTTCCTCCTGGCAGACAAAGCAAATGTTCAACAAATATTTTGTGTTTGATTTTTCTGCTTGGAGCACCAGAGGCTGTCACTACTCACTTTCTGGGTAGTTTTTCTGTCTCAGGAGATCCACAGTTCAGCTCATTTAGGCTTAGAACCTCTTAAGTCATAGGATGCCTATGGATGTATTTCTTCAAAGCTAAAGAAAACATGTCAGTAAAATAAAATGCAGCTTCTGAAGGGTGATCGGAAGGGCATCGAGATCATCCTAGGGACCCACCTTACTTACTAGTGGTACTGTTTCTAGGTGTCTTTGCTTTGACAGCATTTGTAGCTTCAATATATCTGTCATTAAAATTTGTAAATGAGTTCTGTGCACTTGAATGTGTGTCCTCACCGAGGATTATGTTCCAGTTTAGAGGTAACGGTCCTAAATCTGCGAATGAAAATCACTGTTGCAGGGTGGGTTGGTTTTGGTTTTCTTAATTATTCTTCATTTCACGCTGATGTCTTGCATTAACACTACATGTAAGGTGTGAAAATCAGAGTCAGTTCACTTGAAAGTAACAGCAAACCTTCCACTCACTTGGCTTATAGTTGAATTTCAGTCCTAAAAGCACATTGATGTGTAGAGACGATACTATGTTGAATGAAGTGACGTTTTTCTTTTCAGGCTTGTTAGGTCCTCCCATGTAACCACTCTTCAATTCAAATATTTTAGGATTTTTTGCTCCTGTTTTGATTTTTCTTTTTAAATACACTTGCATGGTTTTTTGATTGTAATAGAAACTTTAGAAAGATTAATGACTGCTATATCCAGAAACTTTATTCACTGTAGTAATTTTTAATTGCTTGCAGGTCTTAACGGCAAAAGAAAGAAAGACTCAGATAGATGACAGAAATAAATTGACTGAGCATTTCATTATTGCACTTCCTATGTTGCTATCAAAGGTACATTTTTCTATAGTATAAATTTTAGTATAAATTTAGTATAAATTTTTAGTGCTATTTGCAGTTGTCTTTCAACTTTTTCCTGCTGTAGCATAGATTTTTATTTTTACTTTGCTTTTTGTCTTGTTTCAATGATGTCTAGTATTCCGCCGATGCAGAGAAGGTTGCAAATCTCCTGCAGATACCTCAGTATTTTGATCTGGAGATCTACAGCACAGGCAGAATGGAAAAGGTACAGTATCTTGGGCAAAAATTTTCCCTGTTGCAAGAGCCTGGTTAGCAGTGCAGTCACACAGCGTTGTGCCTGAATTCTGAAGATTCATAGTCTTACCCTGATTTGGTGTCTTCTTTACCTGAATGTTGTTTTGAGTTCCGGTGTTCAGGGGATGTGAAAGCTGAACTTCTCTTCTGCCCGGCAGCATCTGGATGCGTTACTGAAACAGATCAAGTTTGTCGTGGAAAAGCATGTGGAATCGGATGTTCTCGAAGCCTGCAGCAAAACCTACAGCATACTCTGTAGTGAGGAATATACCATCCAGAACAGAGTTGACATAGCCCACAGCCAACTTATCGATGAATTTGTGGACCGGTTCAACCATTCTGTAGAGGATCTGCTGCAGGAGGTTTGTTTTCTTAAAATGAATTTAGATTACATAAAAAGTGCTATGGTATAAACTGCAGAGAAACATCCTTACTCCATCATGAAATTATCCATGTGAAGACTTAGAGCAGCAACAACTACTTCAGGATTATTTGGTACTATTTCTCTGCAGAACGTCCCCTAAACTTTCCATGAAGCCTGCAAAGCACTGATGCTGTAAAACAAAGACCACAGCACCATCCTACGACTGCAAATTTAGTGTAGTATTTGCCAGTTCACCTAGGAAATGAAATGGATGAATGGGTGAAAGCTGATGAAAAATGCAGGGAAAGGTGCATTTACATTAATGCTGGTGGTGATTCTAGTAGTCCAGAATGGATATATGCAGGCAGCAGAATCAAGGCTGGATTTTGTCTTGAGTGGAAGAGCTTATTTAGTAAAACTTACAATGGTTTACTGAGAGTTCTGGAAAGAAGGAAATAACAATAAAGGTCTGAAACCTGGAGGTATGTAGGATTTACTTACAAGAATTTATCCTTCAAAATACATAACAGACAGAATAAGGATAGAAATTACACTTTTTTTCCTCTATATAAACTTTGTTTAGTACTTCTTAATTTGTTGAATTCTCATGCTTTTTAAGCATAATTTAGGGGCCACATAGGTGTTTTTCTTCACTTTGTACAGCTTAATGCACTTGTGCATGTGCTTAATTTTTGATGCACATTTATAGAAAGTTCAGCAGTCTATATTTTATAACTGAATATCAAAGAAAAGAAACAGAAGAAGCCTTGAAGGATGCACTGGGATGACTGGGCAAAGATTGATCTTCTGAAGGAGCAGGGACCAGCGGTAGCAAATATTTCTGCTGCAGCCCCTTCCTTCACCCAGCTTTGAGGAACAGTAGAGAAATGTGAGCAAGAGCTTAAGATCTTCGTGTGTATTTGCTTGGAGACCTGCATGAGAGATGGATGAGGGTTTGGGAGAAAAGCTGGGCCTTGGAGTCGTATGAGAAATGAAAAA
Source organism: Microcambeva ribeirae (assembly GCA_035222435.1). Lineage (NCBI taxonomy): Eukaryota > Metazoa > Chordata > Actinopteri > Siluriformes > Trichomycteridae > Microcambeva > Microcambeva ribeirae. The sequence continues at coordinate 22,784 of JAYECN010834985.1, forward strand.
TTAAGAGCTTTAGACTCCAAAGGAAAAGGGAGGGCAGGGGTCAGACATATGGCAAGGAGAAGGATGGGGAGATGAAAATGAGACAAAAATGTGAAATAGCAAGGACTTTAAATTTTGGCATTTGTCATTTTCTTTACTGGATGGTACTTTGTGGAATAATTAATTTTAGTAAATCTAATCATTATGAAGAGATTTTCAATTCTGCAACACACACATCTATATCCAAGCAAGTGTCACACTGTTTTACGGCTTCCTACTAGGTCACTAATGAGAGAAACATTGATTGACAGTTGCATCTGAAAGCAGGGAATTCTTTTAATTCCTTGGCTTTTACCTAGAAAGCAATTGATTGATTAAAGCAAAATGAAATGGAGAAAAATTGCTTTAGGTGTATTTTCCACTTCAGAAGATTCCTGAAAAAAAATGAAGTTTTGGAAACGTCTTCTTTCCAGTGATTCACTAGGAGAATTTGATGCTCAGTTTCCATAAAATTTTAGGATAATGACTTTAAAAAAAAAAAAAAGAAGAAAGAAAAAAGAAATTAAAAGTTTTAATTGTGTGGAATATTTATTTGGGTTTGTAATTCCCCCAGATTTGTAAAATATAAAAAAACAGCCCCCTCCTCCTACTGCTGGAGGATGTAGGTTTGAGTATTAAGACTGTGATACTGTTGAGTATTACCAGATGATCTTACATATTTCCTGGTGCTATGCAGCAGTTGTTTCGATATTATTATTATGGGAAGTCAGCTTTGGTGTCAACATAAACTTTCAAATGAGCCCGCTCGTGAGTACTCTCAGTTCATGGATTCTGCTTTTCATGGGTTTCCTTTCATTTTCAGGGAGAAGAAGCTGATGACGATGACATATACAACGTGCTCTCCACGTTGAAGAGACTAACCTCTTTTCACAAGTATGTCATTTGCCCTGTTAATTTTGTCATTTCAGCGAATACCAGTTTTTGTCTAGTGTTAGGAAACAAGAAAATTTATGGTCTAAACTATAAAATGGAGACTGATTAATACTTTTTGGCAGGATCAGTGTTATTATTTGGACTAGTCTGTGACCTTGCTTAGTTAATGACTTACTATTTTTAGAAAGCCTAAAGCCCCATGGGCAGGAGGGTCTAGAAAGGACTTGCCAAAGGAAATGTAGCGCTGTGTCCAGCCTGGTGGTAGGAGCATCTTTGCCATTTAGCCAGCACTAGGCTTTAGGTGGCAGAGCCCTGGAAGAGGCTGCCCAGAGAGGCTGTGGAGGCTCCTTGTCTGGAGATCTTCCAAACCCACCTGGATGCCACCCTGTGCCCCGTGCTCTGGGTGTCCCTGCTGGAGCAGGGGCTTGGACTAGATGATCTCTAGAGGTCCCTTCCAACCTCAACCACTCTGTGATTCCGTGATTTTACAGATTTATCATGAAAATACATATGGTACACCATCCCGTGCTGAATGCTTTTATACCTAGGAGCGTTGTACCGATACCCCCCTCCACGTCAGACAGTCTGCACATAAGGGACGATTCGTATTTCCACAGCCAGTGGATGCAAACCACATCTTTGCTTTGAGCCTCAGCTTAGCAAGATCATGGAGAAAGCTGTTTCTGTTAGTTTCTGAATACCTTTGAAATACTTCTCCTGAAAATAGTGAAGATAAGTAGTAAAAATGGTGATTAATAGTTTATGATGAGAGTTTGGAAGACAGCATTTCTCTTCCTGTCAAAATGAGAGGGATACAGTTGGTAAAGTCTTGGCTGCCTGGATTGTGCAGAAACCCCTTCATCAACCTTGGGGTGCACGAGAGCAAAGGGACCAGGCGAAAGCTTTGCAGGTCCTCCCACTTCCTGAGGCTCCTACGACACCCCATAACTTGTGGAGCGACCTGGACCATTTCACGTGAACTGCCCGAATTTCAGAGGTAACACACAGACTTCCTCCGTCAGCTGTAGGAAGTTGCTGCTCTTGGTCAGCAGGCAAGAAAGCTTCACATGCTGCTGAGAGTCACAGATCACTTCCTCCTTACCACAAGATGTGAGAGGTACTTGCCTCTGTAACCATTTTATACCAATGTTTTGTTTTAGTGACTTGCTTCTCCCTCCATGCTGTTCTTGGTCCTCATTCCTAAATCCTCCATCACTGCATGAAATAGCTCAGAAATATCTGCTCTTTCTTCCCTTTCTTCTAGAGTCCGGTGGAGTTCATTAAATTGCTGCTAATTTCTGTAGTGGGGCAGGCTGATACATGTGCAAATGAGTTTGTCTGTCTCCCTGGTAGCTCTGAAGCCTCTCCTGCCTTCCCCAGCAGCACTGGGGAGGGCTGCAATTCACTTCCAAGAGAGCGGCACAAATCTTAAGACTTCCCTGGGAGAGGCTCTCGTGTGTATGCTCTTCCTGAGGGTCCCACGTCTCTAACGAGATGCTTCAGACTTGCTTGATACTTGAGACTCCAAGGGTTTGTAGAGGAAACACAGATCAGCATCGGAGACCTCTAATTTCACCCTCAAAAAAAAAAAAGAGAGAAAAGAAAAAGATCTTGCCGAGCTGAAGAATAAGTGTTGATCATTTCTCAGCTGATTTGCGATTAATGATTAAATTGCAATGGGAATTTCTAATTAAGATCTGCTTGGGTATGGGAACTGAAATCCTTGTCATTACTGACTGTTAAGTCTGCTGAGGTTTCTTTGCTGAAGGGAAGCAATCGCACTGTGTGAGACAGAGTCTTACCAGACCTTCAGATAATGAGATTAAGGTCTTCAATCCAAACTTACACTGAGCATTTTATTTTCAAAGAACAGTAGCTGTTGCCTGATACTGTAGTTGTCTGTCATCAACTGGTTGACAAAAAATATATATCAGTGAAGTAGTGGAAATGGTGGGTTAACAACTGATAATTGTCTGGTCTTCAGGCAGTGCAATAAGAAAGCACTGAGGTTTCAAAAAGAGGCAAGTCCTTTTTCTGAGAGGGGTATCTCATGGTAGTTCTTCATTTGGGAATGAATTAGCTTAAAAAAGTGGATCCTTTGAAAATAAGGACAGATATTCTATAGTTCTTACTTGCTGCCCAGTTTTCCTCCTAATTAAGTTCAAGTAAATCAAATAGTATTGAAATCACTCACAGTATTAGAAGAGGTCTGTCACCTTACATGCTGGATCAATGAAAACAAATGAGTAGGAAATGGATATTTTAGAAAGAACAAAAATGCTGTTTGGCAGCAAAGGGCTCTCAACACACTTTTTAATTAAAATGTCTTTCATCAAACAAGGAGAGCAGTGTTTCAGGTACAAATAAAATTCTTCATTACAGTCCTTCCTTCCAAGTCTTCAGAATGGAGTAATAAATCTCACTGAGGTTTTCTGGAATAAAACACATGAAAGAAACATGTAGGCCTGTATATACAGCATGGTTTTACATTTAGAAATGAGCGTGGTTAGTATAGGTTAGCCCTTCCTCTCTCCGCACTGACTTCGTAAGCCTGCTAATGGCTAGAGTAGCTTCCCAGAGATGAGCTGTGTTTTTGTCACTGTAAGCATGGTCAGTCAGGACACTTCCAAAACAGGTAAAGTTCTTCTCTTCCTCTTATACAAATTATTTCCTTTACCTTGTTCCTTTGGTTGACCAAGGCATCGTATCAGATTCCTTCAGACTAAGTTATTGGAAAGTTTGTTACATCATGAAGAAGAAGGATTGAAGATAAATGAAACCTGAGTAGAGAAACAACACTAGCTAGAAGAGCTGTTTTAAGCCCAAGGTGCAGCTGTGCTCACTATGTGCATCTTTTAGAAGACAGCAATTTTGTGGAGGGAGAGAGAGATCACCTCTTTTGGAAGGAGTTTTCTAGGCTGCTTCCTTCCTCACTTTTAGAAACACTGTGGAGCTGATACCTTTTCCTCAGCTCCCATAGTGTCTGGTAGAAGCATGTGCCCCCGTAAACATGGCTATCCACAGGGAAAAAAAGAATCCTCCTCCCATGAAATGTTGGACCTTGAAGAACACCAGAAGATCTTCTGATGTGGAAAGGATCAAGAGAGGGACAATTCTGTGCTAAATATGAATTTCACTGTAGGAATCTCTATGTCAGACAAGCTGCTTTGGTGCATTGTGTTATATCCAAGTCATCCTTGAGGAAGTTTGTATTGCAGAGCACCATGAAATTTGTAGTACCAACATGGAGTTGGTATTTCTCAGTTCTCAGCCTCTTCCCAAGGACACTTCCAAGGGCCAGGCTCAGAGCAAAGAGCTAAGGTGTCCCCAGCCGTCAGGGCCGGGGACAGTGTCCCACACTGCCTGACTGACATGGAGGGGTCTCAAATGAAAAGTCAGAGGTGAGGTAATTTTTGCTTTCCTATTCTCTGTGGGATAATTTATGCTGCTCTCTGCCTCTGCACACCAAGGAGATTTTCCTGCTTTAATTACAATGCTGTAATTAAGGAGGTGCAGCTCTGTGAATTGCTGGAGCAGGGTCTGTGCGCTGGATACCACTAGTCAGAGGCAGCTCCCTGAGAGCCTATAATTTATCAATAATACATCTCATTTCCATACTTCCACCAGTATCCGGAATTTAAGTGTGGGGGTATGTTTGCTAAGAAAGACAAGGCAGAAGAGATTAGTGTAACGTAATGGTGAAACATTGGAGGGGCAGTCGCTGCTGTTTGTCTCATGTGCCTGCATTTCACGCTGTATTACTTTAGATATTTTCTGATCTTTAATAAACCCAGCATAGCTGATCTCTCCTTATTGCTTCTTGTTCTAGTGCTCACGATCTCACAAAATGGGATCTGTTCAGTAACTGCTACAGATTACTGAGAACTGGAATTGAACACGGAGCTATGCCAGAACAGGTACACTTAGCTTTGCATACATACATGCTCTGGGGATTCAGGTGTTGCAGAACTTTTTTTTTTGAATGAAATTACTGTTGTAATGAAGCGCCATCCAAGGAGTGAAAAATCCTGGATTTTTTTTCCTGTTTCTTCTTTCGCTCTATGTGATTTTGACCAAGCTCCTTCCCTCATCTGTAAAACAAAATTGTGCTCCTGGCTGCCCTGGCGCCTAGTTAGAGCCTGTCAGTCTTGGCTCTGCACATTTCCACATGCCCAGAGCTGTGGGACCTTCTGCTCTCTGCAGTTGCTACTTAAGGCTAGCTTTATTTATTTATTTACTTGTTTGTTTATTTGAAGTTGGGCTACATGTTCATTTGATAGTGGTATGAAATTCCTGATTACTCTATTAGGAAATTAAGCTGTAAAAATATTTAAATGGATGCTTTTGCATTGAGATACACAGTTGTTGGCTTTTTCTTCTCTTATGTTGTGACACCATTTTTTACTACACCTAACACAGTTTTCTGCTTTCTTTTGCTTCTGAGTATGTACACGGTATTTTGTCACCAATCGTAAACCGGTTCTTTCCTGCGCCAGACTGAGGAATAACACTGTATCCTCAAAAACAAAAAGCATTGCCAAAGAGCTGCTCCTCCTCTTCTTTACGTGTGTTTTAGTGATCTGCTTGATGTTTCCAGTGTGCTACTATTCACAGTGTTCCCTCTGTTACAGATCGTTGTTCAGGCACTGCAGTGTTCCCATTACTCTATTCTCTGGCAGCTGGTGAAAATCACTGAAGGCTCCCCTTCCAAAGTAAGTAGGGATTCAAGCAATTCTGCTAGAGACACAGAACCTGCCTAAATATGCATTAGGCCTGAGTCTTAATAACTTGACCCCATGCAAAGGAGATGTAAAATGTTGTGTTTTCATTTGTTTAAGGCTTTTATGATCTGTTTGTCAGAAATTTGCCTAAGCAAACTATACAGACAACAGTGAAAGCCTGTCTGTATTGGGGTTTAGCCCTGTTGATGTTTATGTTTGTATTGCTGAAGATGATGTGCTTTGTTGTGAGCACAGCAGTTGCATGAACAGGTGAGTGATGCTGACAATGCTTACCTAATACTGCAAGCGGTACTGTTGATTTCTACACCATGGATAGCTGTTTTCTTACTGTTTTTACCTTTTAGTTCATTTTTTTTATGTTTCTGAATACAAAGATCAGGTTGCTATCAGCGACCAATAAAAAGTAAGCACGTGGAAACGTAATGCTGTAAGGACAACGTTACATGTAACTTATTTATTTTATTTAGCCTTTTCTGGATCTTTTCTTAGCTTTGTTTGTGTTTTTTGTTTGTTTGTTTGATTTTTTTTTTCCCTCAATTGCAGGGTAAAATTATGTCTTTTTAGGACAATTTCAAAAGTATTACAAGAAATTAAAGCTCTGTGAAAATGAATAGTGTGGTACTTCCCCATCAGCCTCAAAGGAAAAGCAAAGTACTATAAAAATAAGCATTTAATGTGCATAATGCATTTAATGTGACAGAATGCATTGTAAATAATTTTCTTGAATATAGATATATTTGACATTTTAAAATAGCTTCTGGAGAGTAGGAACCATTATTATTCTATATCCTTCACATTGGCCTCACTCATCTTTTCAGAGGTGCTTGCTCAGTCTCTTTAGCATGCTGCTGGTGTACAGTATCACACCTGGACTCCTTAGAGCTGAGAAAACTGACTACATCTCATTTATTTTAAATGAACTCAGAATCTCATTGCAATCACAGAATCTGGAGTCTTCCTGGCTAGAGGTTTTGATCTCCTTGGGGAGAAAATTTCACTTTTACAGAAGGAACTAAATAACTGAAAGTCAGTTCTGGAGGCCACTGCTTCCACCCTCATGTCCATGAAACCAGCACTCCAAATCTCAGCCTAGTGCTTCCCTAGGAAGGAAAATGGGGTTGCTGATGACCTGCGTGCCAAGGGGTTTGGGTGTGGGGCACCAAGCACTTAGCGCGGATGCGATTCCTGGCCAAGCAGCCGTGCCTAGACACTGCCTCCAGCTGCTTTGGTAGCATTTTTGGTATATTTTCCCCATGTGCTCTGCCTGTCAGGGATTTGCCACGGAGTTTACCCCCTTTGGAAGGGTAACTGGCCTCCTGCTTGCAAGTGCTGCGAGCAGCAGTGCCCAGGCGTGCCCTGCCCTGGGTGCACACAGAGAGCATTCAGCAAGATTCTTACCTCCCTTTGCTGCTTTTCTCCATATTTTTGAACTGAGTACAGTAAGACGCTGCAGTACAGCGTAAACAGTGCTCAGTGATAGCCACCAGCACTGCTGGAAGAAAAGGTTTCATGTTTTCTTGGGTCTAAGTATAGCAAAAGACATTTACTTACCAGAAACTGTAGCCAGCAGCTGACACATGCAGTGTCTGTGTAGGAGAGCGTTGTGTTTTGGGGTCCAAGTACGTTGGTGCCAGAGGCAGGGCGAGCTCAGCCCCTGAGCTGCCCTTCTCCTTCCTGACTCGCACCGCTAACATGCCGTGATCTACACTGCTTAAGTGCGCGTTATGTGGACGCTGGCTCAGCTCCGGGATCGCAGCGTGACACCAGTTTTACCTGCACAACCAAGGGGAGAGTGATTATTCTTTATACCGGTTTTTCATCTGAAGCCAGCATATGATGTAGGCACCCTTCAAAGGCCTTGGCTGTGCGCCTGAGAATGGTAAAGGCCTTAAACTATTTTTTTCTTTCCATTCTCTCTTAAAAAAAAAAAAAAAAAAAGATTTTACCACTCTACAATATTCTGGGGATTTCTCCAAATGTAGAAAAGTTCCAGATGGCTCTGTTGAAATGTTTAGCAGCACTTTCTTTTGCTGTCTATAACTCTTCAAAATTTAATGTCTGTAATGCTATCAAGTGAGAAGAACATAATGAATAACATATACCTAGGTGTTATTCATTCTTTGACAGAAAGAAGGGTGGAAGGCATAGTCACTTTTTAACCTTTTTATAGGATTCTTTCATAGGTTTTAGGTTTTCTTTAGAATTCATTAACATCTGTATAGAAATAATTGTGCTAAGAATAGGTTATTAAAGTCATTGTAGTACCAATGCTTAAATGATTAAAATGATTTTATAACAGTGAATGGATAAGCCTGGCCTCAGTCCTAGCTAAAATCTTGGCTAAAAGGCTGATAAGAAATAGAGCACAAGGCTGAAGGACAGCAAAAACATGACCCACAAATAAGAGGTGAAGGAAAAAAACTCGCTCCAGAGAAGGTAACTTTTTTGACTGAAAAGGATGCTACTTTGAAATACCAACTTGTGTAAGAAATTAGTATCACAGTGTATTTCAGTTGAATATTTAAATATGTGAATTTAATGAAATCTATATTCAGTAGCTCAAAGCTGGACAATTTATTAGAGAACAAATGCAGGTGGGAAATCAGTGTGCTATGGAACTGCTCCTCATGCACAGTAGGAGGGATCTCTTCTCATCAAACTGATCATGGTTCTTGCCCATGGTCAGGGAGGATGACGTGAAATTGTCTAGAATGTGTGTTAAAATTTAATTGAGGTTGATTTTTAGGGCTACAGTGGTCTTGGACTATGCTAACACAGCAAATTGAATAGGAGCATGAAGGTGATAGAGCTCAAGATTGTGGCTGAAATACTGTCCAGGTCAGAAAACCACACTTAGTCTATTGAAAAATTGTAAGAGGTTCATAGATCTAGGACTACTTGGGGTTCTTCAGCACATTTGCAGAGATGCCTTCTGTTGTGAACCAGTACAGGCAGAACATAAGGACCACAAAAAGGCTTTTCTGTAAACAAAGTATAACAAGATCTTGTGATGCGAAGCAGTAAAAAGCTAAAACTAGAAATGAGACACTTGTGTTGAACAGCCAGCATAATTAAAAACTGGAGTAGTTTAGTGAGGAAAACGTTGCAGATGCACCGTGTAGATTCTTCAGATTTAGGCTGGTGTCAACCTGTAGGATCCTCTTTCAACTTAGAAATTGGTGGTACCATGGAGGGAAAGTTGGCCGTAGTAGTGGGTAGCCGGGCTCCATTGTGGTTTAGTGGCTGTAATGATCCCCTCTTGGCACAAAACCTGTGAAAATTGGGAGAGACAAGGAAAGAAATGCTGCCTTTTCTGTGAGGCACTGGCTGGGATGCCGGTGGGCTGGAGGCTGGGGGACATGTGGCTGCTGCCGACACTTTGGCACTTGAGAAGGAGCAGACGGGGCAGAACCACATCACTGTGTCACCAGAGCGAAACAGGAGACTTAAATTGCTGCTAAAAAAGCCAGTCTGTCACAAAACTTGAAGGTAACTCAAAGTCCTAGTTCTCGTTTTCTTCTCCATGTTGGTTTGGTCCTGATGTAAGCAGAGTAATTAAGTACAGCCGAGAAGCCACACACATTTTCAGCAAGGTCTTGGTTGTGAGGTAGAGGCAGTCACAGCTTTCTGCACAGCAAGGCTTCTGTTCTTCTGTCATTCATTTACTGCTTCCATGTGGCTATTTATTCCTATTATGCTCCAGTAACTTACGTTTTATTTTGATTTGCTTTCACAATTTACATATTTACTCTTTTTACCCTTAAAACATAAGTATTCAGCCTGGGGCAGCATTAATTTCTCCAAGGCAAAGGACATAATGTTCCTCCTGAACCTGCCACTTCTGGTACCCAGATAAATATTTGTTGATTGAGATCCAGGTGATCAAATGCAGTCATTCATTTATCTTTGCCCCCACAAATCCTTCCTCCTGCAGATCAACCAACCTCCCTCCTTCTCCCATAAGTCTTCAGATTTCTGTAACTTACCTTCATATCTCCCCTATGTGCAGACCCTTAGGATAATGTTTTGGTTGAACTTCAGATATTTTATCAGTATTTTACTTTTTTGGCTGTGTTGGTTTATCTGCATACAGAATTTTTCTAAATCACCAGGTAGGCTGAACTTGTTGTATTAAACTTTTTGTTCTGAACCATTTATAAAATACAGACAATTCTATGAAGGTTCATGAAGGTATTGTTTTTATTATTATTAATTATTACAGGGAAACCTTGGGCCATTCCTCTGAAAAGCAGTGACTCATTTAAGGAAGATTTTCATTGCCTTTTTGTTTGGCTAGTTTATAGGGTTGAGTGTGTGAAATGACCATCTTTTTATTTTGTTTTCTCCTAGCAGCCTCTCATTAATACTTAAATATTATCCCTTTTCCATGTTGATTCCAGGAGGACTTGTTGGTATTGAGGAAAACTGTGAAATCCTTTCTGGCTGTCTGCCAGCAGTGTCTATCAAATGTCAACACTCCAGTCAAAGAGCAGGTAAAGGAAGTGTCACTCACAAGGTTTTACAAAGGGCGAATATGAAATTATAGTAAAACTCAGACATTTACTATCCTGAGCTTGAAGTAAAATTGTGTGTGCCTTCTGTCTAAATAAAACTTGAACAAATACTCCATAAAATAGCTATATTAAAAGCACATTCAAAACACAATTAACATCAAATTCATTTTTGATATAATAATAAGGATTACTGGGGTGTTTAGGCCTATATTGAGCTGTCATAATCTGCTGAACCTGCGCATGTAATTGAATCACCTTAAATACAAGCCTATTTCTTTAGACTATTTTAGCATGAATAGATAGAAATAGGCATATTTAGAGGATGATTCAGACCTTAGATGGGCTGAATCTCTCTCTGAAAATAGTAACTATGGGAGCCTAGCGACTGCTTTCCTGTCAGGATTAAATGCCAGAAGCTAAATGCCAAATGCCTTGATGATATTTCGTATTTTGTTATCCTAATAATTCAGCTAAATACATAGCTTAGGTTGCTGTGCTTTCCTATTGACAAGTAGGCTAATGTGCACATCTCTGCATGTATATATGTGTGTGTACAGGGGCCAAAAGTATATATGTGAAATATGAACACATCAGTAGGGATCAGATTTCTTGTGGTTCAGTGTAGTTACCCAATACTCTGTTTTGTTTTTTAAGAGAAGCTGACTATGCATGGAGCAGAAAGCTTCTCTTGTGTGTTTAGAAATTGTATTGAAAAAAATGAAATCCAAAGGCATGTTGCAGTTTCTGCAAGAAACAATAGCAGGTTTGTTTGCTGAGATTTTGCAAATATATTTTATATTACGTCTGTTGACATCTTTGCTATTTACAAATTGTGTTTCTCTATATCAGCCCTTCCAATATTTTGCAAAGACTGTTAACAAACTAACTGGCACACAGTTATTTGCCAGCATTTTTTAAAGGTAATGCCTTTCAAAAGATAGTTCTGTTATTTCGAAAGATAGCTCTGCAAAAGTTGGCTAATACAAAATCTCAGAGATCTCCATAACTGATGCATTTTTTAAATTAAGATCCTTGACTGTCTCTTAGACTATTTGAGATAAATCTCCTGGGACTAAACATTGTCTATAGTGTGGACATGTCTCTGTCTGAGCCCATTGCTGTCTCTATGCTGGACAGAAATAGGCATTTTCAGTGCATAATTTGCTCTTTTTTAGAGGTCTACATTAGGATTTTTCTTACCACATCTTAAATTCCAGGAAGTATAAAAGGAGTTTAGGATGCCTATGCGGATGTGATCATCTACTCTCACGGAGATGAATCCCATCTTTTTGGTTTCTAGGGAGAGAAATCCCAAATAGTGGCATCTGTCTCCACAGTCTAAGTAGGTCATGGTTTAAAGTGATTTGCATTTTTTTCTCATCTAAGTCATAGCTCATTTTAATTTAATAACACTCCAAAAGATAAGTGACCTGCTATGACATTCAGCACAAAGATTTCCTTTTGGACATTTGTAAAGCAGATTGGTCTCGCTCACTACTTTTCACTAGGTCTCAGTTCAAGAATATATTTAAACACTCATTTAACTGCCTTTCTGTTCACCAGAGCACTTAATCTAAGCACTGTCTTAACTGTAAATCAATGAGAGTTAAAAAAGAGGAATTCAGCTGTTTATAGAGCAGGAATATAACAGTGGATTGACGCCATGGATTTTACAAATGTGGCAGAGCTGTTTTACAGTCTCTCCTCAGTGGACAGCCCCTTTGGGCTACCACCTTGCTGGGACCTGTGGCTGACGCTGCCCCGAGCGAGGCTGCTGCAGGCTCGCGGGGACGGAGGCAGCTCTTCCGAGCACTGATCTTCTGGGAGTCCCTTCGCACGTTCATACCTGGAGCCTTCGCTGCTCCGCTCGCAGAACCTGAGCTGAGAGACACAGAAACCAGGGTGATGAAGAAGCCCTTTCTGAAAGCTGCTTCAGTGTTAAATGTAATGCAAACAAACACAGCCGGCTCTGAGCCTCTGGCAGAAGCCCCTGGGGAAAACAGTGTTGTTCTCACTCATGAGAGTCTACAGACAACCCCTTGAAGGAAATAAAGTTATTAAGAGCTACCTTCCTTTCTCTTTTCCCAGTAGCAAGTGTATAACAGGAATGTGCATAAATCTTTGGAAAGTTTTCCCATGTCAGCTTGTATTTAAATTTGAAGGCTGTGTAGAGTAACTCAATTACTGTTGCAGAGAATCGTTGAGATTCTGTTTTCCTTGGTTTCAGCTGCTTCTCTGTGTTTTCTGAATATAACAGTGACTCAGCCTGACTTTTCCCCTTTTCCCTCATCATGTGTTTCATTTTTTTTGCCTGTGTAACTTTCCTAGCTTTTTCTAGAGAGTTTTTTTGACAGCTACTTTGGCTCTATTTAGAGTTCTTTCCATAGTAAAAAAAAAAAAAAAAAAAGAACACTGAAGAGGGAGGTGCATAGGAATCCAAGAAAACATTTCACAATTAGGGAAAACTTTCAGGGACACTTTTCACAGTGTGCAGACTACTACAGCTGTGAACAGCTAAAGGGGAATATTGGGGGAATTTCTGGAAAATAGATAGAACATATTTTATTGTTTATTTATCTGACTTAGACTTCTGATTGCAATTATCTTTTGCCTTTCAGGCTTTCATGCTGCTTTGTGATCTTTTGATGATTTTTAGTCATCAGCTGATGACTGGAGGTCGGGAAGGTCTTCAGCCTTTAGTGTTTAATCCAGATTCAGGCCTCCAGTCAGAACTTCTCAGTTTTGTGATGGACCATGTCTTCATTGACCAAGATGATGAGAACCAGAGCATGGGTATGTTTAGCTTTCGTGTTTTAATAGGAGACAGAAGAAGAAAGAAGCAAGTTGAAGTTTCAGATCAGCTCACAAAAGTGCTTTCAAAGTGATTCTTTCTTTATGTTTTGGGGAGAAAATATGGATATGAAATATTCAATATGCCATGCATGCAATATGACATCAGCACTCAATGTTACCATGTCTTATAACTGAATTATATCTCCTACTATTTGTTGCTGTTTTAGAGTCAAGGTTTTCATGCCTGAAAATCCAAGGCATGTGGTAGAGGTATTGCTGCTTCTAAGTCATCTTCTATGAAATATCCATAGATTCTTGTTAAAGAAGCACCTCCAAATATCCTTTGATTACACTGGTTAAACAAAAAGCACTCAACAAGTCTTCGCTGTGGCCTTTCTCAGGTTAAAGAAAATAAGTGATTTAATATCCATGGGGATCATGTTCAGATCATGTTCAGTCTTCTTTGGTCAAGGGTGTGTCACATCCAAAAGTTCCTGAATTCTTTAGCACAGGCAGAATGCAAAAATTATCACCTCTCATTTTAGCTTCTCTCACAATCATCTTTGCTTCATTTTTCTAAGTTACTCTTTTATTATACTTAAGTAACGTTGCTTTAGAACACAGCAGATATTTATGAGCATTTTTATCGTTGCTGCTGCTTTCAGAGGGAGATGAAGAAGATGAAGCTAACAAAATAGAAGCTCTACATAAGAGAAGGAACCTGTTGGCTGCCTTCAGCAAGCTGATAATTTACGACATTGTGGATATGCATGCAGCAGCAGATATCTTCAAACACTACATGAAGGTACTGCTCCGGGTGCTCTCCTCCTCCCAACTGACCCCAGAAATTGTAGTGTCAGGTCACCTGCCCCTTTTCCTCCAAATGCAGTTCAGTTGTTCAAGGCTGAACAATTTTGAGAGCCTTCTCCACCCTTACCTGGTTTGATTTCTGTAATATATTTTCTTTTTCTAAATTACACCTGTCACTGAGATGCCTTAAGCTCTGAATGTCCCTTCCGGTGTATTAGAGTGCCCTATTAAAGACAACACCAAAAGCTGGTCTCTAAGGAACACGACACTGTTCCTTAGAATTTGCAACCAGCAACTACGTTCATCAAATGGTTGGATGAGCAGAGGAAATACTACTTGTTTGTTTTTCAACATACCTGTTTCAAAGATAATAAATAAAGAAATTCCTGTTTCGTCACTGGTGGATGCAGGCTATTGAGCAGATGAAATTAGGTGCTGAAGCACAGCCTCCCACTCACAGAGAAAATGTGATTTCAGAATTAGTTTTTTAGAAAACTGCTGCCTTTTCAAAACAAGAATTACAAATAATCTTTCTATCAAGAAAGCTGTGAGAAACCATACAAGAGATTTGATTTAAAGAGGGTTTTTCCCACTTTTTTCCTAGTATTACAATGACTATGGAGATATCATTAAGGAAACCTTGAGCAAAACGAGGCAAATTGATAAAATCCAGTGTGCAAAGACACTCATTCTCAGTTTGCAACAGGTAAGAATATCAATTTTTGTTACAAATCTCTCATTCCAAAATATTCAGTGCATGTCTCCTTTCTGGTGCCCGTTACAATGAAGACAGATAGTGCAGCTCTAGTAAGAGGTTATCTTGTGCCTCGATTTGGGCTGTCAGCGTTCACTTCCCTCTGCAATCTTTGTCTCTCTAAGCCAACCCAGGCACTGTTTTGGTCGCATAAAAACAGAAGAAAGGGGGAAAAACGCCTTCAAGTCAGTTTGATCCAAGTTGGTTCATAATGTTTGTTCACTGGTGCCTAGTGAACAAGAAGAATTAGGATTTTTTTTTCCTCTATATAATTTGCTCAATGCATCTTCTGTATCATATTTTGTCTAAATACTGATTGATTTTTTTTTTCAAACCCCGAGCAAGTTGCTTAAGTCTTCCAACATTATTAAACATGTTTTTCTCCTGAACAATTTGCTTTCAAGCAACCATCAATTACTGGCTTGATGAAGAAATCGATCCTCTTCTACTGGTAGCACAACATGTATGCTTCGCTAAATACCATTTAGTCCCTTGAAGTAGGGGCTATACCCATTATACAGAGAAATTACTTGCATAAATTAGATATTTTCAAATCATCTGGGTCTCACAAAACTCATTTCAGAGTCTAAAGGAATTTTCTGTTACAGTCTCAAAGCTAAGACATTGAAAACCGCAAACCTGATACCTTGGAATATTTACATGAGCTATTTGCAAGTGCCTAAGTGAGAGGCAGCAGACAGTATGAATTTGTCAGTGAGAAATCATGTCAAATTCAGCTGTTTTTATTAATTCATTAAGAAGGTCAGGAAAATGTGATCTAAATAGCAGTACCATAAGAAGATACAGAACTGAATGGAAAATTACTGTGTGGTTACCTGAAGGCCATTGCTGTAGGGGAAGGCTACAGGATTACTCTTCAGTATTTTCATTGTCTTGGGTCACAGGAATAGACATTTTGCTTCCTGGGTTCATAGATGATACAGATTTGACAGGTGATGCAGATCTTTTAGAAAACAGGCTGTGAATCTAGAATCATCTTGATGAACTGGGGAAATACTAGGATTGCAGATCAGTAAAGGTAAGTGCAAAATGCTGTGTTCAGGACTTACCATATGCATGAGTACGGGGGGGAGCAGCTGGCAAACAGCAGTTTACAAAGAATTTGGCTCATAATCGGAACGTAAGTGAACTCTGTTATATCAGCGTGAATAAAGTTCTTGTAATGTTCACTCTTAGCCTTAACAGGTTACGAGGAAAAGTCTGTCTTAAGAATTAAGTGTCTTCTAGTTCCCAGCTTTTAACCACTGAATTCTTTCTTTAGCTGTTTAATGAGCTTGTGCAGGAACAAGGTCCCAATTTGGACAGGACGTCTGCCCATGTTAGTGGAATTAAGGAACTGGCCCGCCGGTTTGCCCTTACTTTTGGCTTGGATCAGATCAAGACAAGAGAGGCTGTGGCCACACTACACAAGTGAGTGGTGGTAAATACACTAGATTTTCATATTCCTTCAAATTAAAAGTTTTGCTCAGCATACCTTTTGTAAAGGTATATAAGCTAACCGGGTCATGCAGTGATTACATTCTGTATAATTCTAATTTATATAGAAAAAGCAATGCCACTGATATTAGACATTTGCATGAATATCTAGCAAGCGTGGATAGTACTTTGTACCACACCATTATGGTTCTGTCGGTACCAAAGATTTTATATTAAAATCACTCCAGAAATCTTTTGCAGATTTTTTTGAAGTGGATTGAAAGTCTTTATCTAACTGCTGTGTCGGAAAGTGCAGAAAGATGCTACTAAATTTAAATGATCAATTTCCCATGCCATAAAAAGGTTAAAATATTTAAATTTGCTGTCACAGAGCATTAAGATCTCAGCTACAGGCTCCTGAATGGCAGAGCCATTGCCTCCATCTGAACGGAGCTAGCAAGTTCTTAAGTTCCTTTCAACACCAGCTGTATGGAGAGGCATTTAGATTCTCTGTGTGATGAACTCCCAGTAAGTTCATATGCCACGCTGGAACTGTGGTAAATAAGGAAAAGAAAGGAAAATAGATGGATGAAACCACCCGGCCAAGATTCTTGTTTGTTTTGCCAGATGAGTGCATTTTTGGGAGCCCTTTATGCTATCGTCAATCCTTTTCTCAAGGAGCATGAATACACCTGTTCTGGCAACTCAGCCCTCAAGGCAAGCAGACCATGAGAGGCAGGCTGAGCAGACCAGGCTGGCCTTGCACCTGCTTCTGCCCTCGACGCTGCACCACAGGTGCTTATAGGACTCTGTGGCTGTTTGGCTCAGTGAGAGGTGTGTGGGGACCTTCCCTAACACGGCTCAGGTGGAGGAAGCCCCTACCAGGGGAACCAGAACTCAGCCTGTTCTACTGCTGTGCCTGGAACAGGTCTCCGTTGCTGACAGCTGCTGGAAGGCCATATGGACCTTAGTCTTTCTGAGGAATATAGGCACCCGAGTATCCCACCTCTGCTTGCATGAAGGCATCGGAGGTGCACTGCCAGTCAAAGGTTATTCACCTGTAGCCTCAGTTCTTGGAAATCTATGGTCATTCTGCACTTTCCTTCTCTCTCCCACACTCCTTCCTGGGTTATCTCCAAACTAGGAATCTGTGACCGAAAGGAAAGTGCTGCCACTTTCCTGTGCCAAGCAACAGAGAGGTTAAGGGCATACACGTGCCCTTCATGGGTAGTGCGAAGGTAAGTTTTTTTCTCTAGTCTCAAATGATAAAGCGAATTTAATGCAGAGGTGCAGGTAGGAATGTAGGGGTAAGTAAATTCTCTTTTCTGACTCTTGATGAATTAAGTTGTATCTTTTTATATCTTGCATATTTTTCTTATTGGGAGCTTGAGAGTCTCATGCAGAAACAAGGAGGAGCCAGTTGGTTATTCCTGGTAAGGCAGTGGCTTTCAGCACCTGCTGAGTTTCTTAGTTTGTGGTTTAGATCCTTCTAAACAAACACGTGGTTGGCAGCGTCTTGTCTTCATGGTTCGGTCCTTACAAATTCCAAGGGAATATTTGATTCTCCCCATATTCAAGAGAGAGTTCAGATTTTGGCAGCATTTAAAGGTGATGGGATGATTTTTATATATATATATATATATATTCTTTACCGTAGAGATGGCATAGAGTTTGCCTTCAAATATCAGAATCAAAAAGGACAAGACTATCCACCTCCTAATCTTGCCTTCCTCGAAGTGCTCAGTGAATTTTCTTCGAAACTCTTGCGACAGGACAAAAAGACTGTGTAAGTAATAACCTCTTTTTCTTCTGTGGGTTTTGCTGGACTGTCTTAATCAGTGTAGTATGTGCTGAAGCTCCCTGTTTGGAAGTTTTTGCAGTCTAATGAGGGTTATAAAAGTCCCACGAGCCTTTTTGCATACATAGTTATTCATTGTTTTATATATTAAAGCAGTAAAAACAAATGAGAAAGAGAATCAGATCCACAGATTAGGTGAATTTGAGGCCTCACAAAACAGCATTCTTTAAAATTTCCCTTGGGGCACTGAAAATAAAAGATCTTTTTTTCATACTACCAAATAATGAATAAAATGTTAGCCATGAAGGAAATTGCTACAAGCCTGTAAACATTGCACTAACATCTGTTTGGGTTAGATATTTGCATAAATTGTTAAAAAAAAAAAAAAATCCTTTGTTTTAATATACCGAGTTAAAGTGTGCCGTAAACAGTTGTCAAGGCTTCTGTTGTTGGCACAGTCAGATGGTGAAACAGGATGAGAGATGTCACTGTTGTTGGTGAGGACAGGACAGGGCGGTGGGGTTCCGAAAGGCTAAAACAAGAAGCCTGAGTTTGTAGGCAATGACTGCAGATAAAAATGGAATAAATCGGAGGCGCTGTGGCTAGTTAAGATCTGAATAGAGAGCAAGAAATACTGTTTTAAGAGCAATGTTTGAGCTGACAATTAACGGGAGCTGTGGATATCAAGAGAACCGGCAAAAAGGAAACTGCATTGGTAAACAGCAGTTAGTATAGATGAGGCATCAGCATCTGAGCTGAGGGGGTGCTCTGGATTACCAATGCATTCTGTAGTAAATATCCAAGGTTTGCCCATAGCCAAGTAGCAGTAGTAAGGGAGAAACAAAGGGTAAGAGCAAGGATAAAACCAGTTGGAGGATTCATTGATCCAGTTGAGCTGGACACATTTTCACATTTTCAGACCATTCTTCATTTCTGCATCCTCAGATTTTACACCCTGTGTCCTGTCCTTCAGCATAGGACTTGAGAATGCTCTGATTTTATGACTGCCTTCCTAGCTGAACCGGAGCTGCTTGGGTACCTGGTACTCAAGTGTCAGTATCCTAATTCTGATCTAATTGAATGGAGCTTATCCTTCCCGTAGCTTCATCCATTGCACAGGTTTCTCCAGTGTCGAACAGAGGTACTTCTTTCTCTACACAGTTTACTTGAGAGTCTAATTTGACTTGATCCAGTGCATGAAATTCAGTATTTCAGGGAATATTACCATGGAGGTCTTGTTCTTTTGCTTCCTCCTTTAGCATTTAAAATGGTTCCTCCGAGGCCGTCTTGCTCCCTGCAAGCGGGGCCCATTTCTCCTAATTTCAGCAGACTTTGGTGAGGTCTGCTCCGTGTGAGCTATTCCCTTCGGCCGCACTTGAGGAGCAGTGCAATGGGCCCCTTAGGGCATGGTTTACCTCATCCATTCCAGACGAGCGCGGACCCGCGCGCGGTTCTGCGGTGACGGTGCGGAGAACGGAGGTGACCGGCTCCTGCGCGGAGGCTCCCGCCGGCTGCTGCGCGGCTCCCTCGGGAGCGCCGTGGAGTCGGCGCCCCGGGCAGCGCGCGCTGCGCCCGCCCGCGCTCGGCCCTTGCCGGCGCCGCCGAGCTGCCCTGCTC
>JAYECN010835081.1:0-42157 GCA_035222435.1 Microcambeva ribeirae
GCGTGTGCAGGGGGGTTGGACTAGATGATCTCTAGAGGTCCCTTCCAACCCTAAGCATTCTATGATTCTATGATATTGGTACAGTTACAATTCCTAGCAAAATTAAAAACAAAATAAACAAAACACTTAAATATGGGTATTTTTTCATTCTTATTTATCAATTCATACTACATAGTCCCTTAGTTTCAACAATGAGATTTTTAATACTGTACCTTGTCCTGGCTGTTTAGTTCTTGATATGGAATATGGGCTGGGAGGTAAGTATGGAGGACTGCACAAAAAGCCAGGCCATCGTTCCAGCTACTGCTGAAGTTTGTTATGTCGATATTCTTGAAGGAAAGAAAAACAAAAAATAAAAACCAGATCATTTACTGATCTGTCAGTGCTTGTATTTCCTTTGCTGAAGAAATCAGAAAGGTGAGCGGCTTTACCATAAGCTCTGCTCATGTGGAGTATGAGTAAGAAACTCAAATCCGTTTCTACTGAGATTAATAAACTATCCTGCTTCCATCAAGCTAATACCCAGGCAAAATTTCCAAACCTATTTTCTCCTTTGAACAACCCGTTTTTGTACAGAAATTTATGCAAAGATCACAAACCAAGCTTTGGGTTTGGTCACGGGTTGGGATGTTCCTGCAGGATTCTCAGCGACGGTGGCAGGGCACCAGCCTGGGGACGCAACGCGAGCTGGCGCTCCTCGACGCATCTGCACAGCGGCAGCAGCAGCTAATGCAACTCCTTGTTCCCCAAGGCTGCCTATGCACTTACAGTAAGAGTCAGCCTGGTCCAAAGGAGCTGGGAACAAGATCCCTCAGTAACCTTTTAAATCACTGTACACTTGGCTGCTGGCGGTCAAACGACACTAAAGAGGCTAATGAAGCTCCACGGAGAGCAGCGAGTTTAAAGTTTAATTAAGAACCAACGGGGAACAACACGAGTTTCTCCTTTGAGACGTCTAAGAGAAATATAAATATGCTTTTTAAAAATATATATAGCTCTGTTGATTGGGCATAAGCAGCAACTACGGGATCCCCCTGCTCGGTTCGTTCTGTTTTGCTGCCACACGAGCCGTGGCCTCCAGCAAGGCCACCCCACAAGCCACAGCCACCTGCCACTGCCTGTGCAGGACACCAAACCCACCGCTGCCCCGGCACAAAACCCCACACAGAAGCCACGTGCCAGACAGGCTGAGAGCCAGAGCGGTTGTTCCTCGTCAAACCAAGATCACAAAGGCAAACGGGCACAACCCTTCCCAAGCGGAGAACAAAACTGAGCGCAGCCGCAAGGAGAACGCGAGGGAAATCTCCATTTCCTGCTCAGCTTTAGCGTTTTTCACACAAAGCGCACCAAAAAGCAGGTTCCAACCACGGCGACGCAGGCGTACGTGCTTAGAGTCACGCGGCGGAGGCAGCGCTCCGGCCTCGCCTGCCGTCCCCGCGCCGCCCCGGGGGCGGAAGCGTCATTGTTGGAGACCCCCGGGCTGTGGGAACGCGCTCCGTGTACGGCTTCCGCCAGGCAACGGCTGGGAGAGGGGGAAAAAACAGAAAAAAAAAAAAAAAAAAAAAAAAAGGAAAAAAAAAACGGAAAAAAAAAGGAAAAAAAAAACAGAAAAAAAAAGGAAAAAAAACAGAAAAAGAAAAAAAAATCCTTTCTCCTCGGAAGAGACAGGAAATTGGATTTCAGCTAATGACTGGTTGAAACTTTTTCCATGCTCCTGAAATTAAACAACCAAATACAACACATGGCACCAGACTTTAGCGGGAAACAAGAAGGGGTGGGTAGAAAGCTTGTGTTAAACCATATGTTAAAACCAATAAATTCCTGCTACTTGCAACTTGTTTGCAAAGCTGCTTTTCAGAAACCTCCTTCGCCCTCCCCGGCGATGGGCAGGGCCTAGGACTTTGTTTCCTGGTCACATCTGGATCAGGAGGATGGATAGAGGCGGGGAGAGCAGCTTTTCCTTGTTACAGTCGTCTGTGACAATCTAGCTATAAAATCCAAACACAAGCGATTGCATTTCCTTTGCCATACAGTTTACTAAGGCACAAAATCTTGGTCCCAGCTTTCACCCCTTGGCCGAAATATTCTCCCTACTTCCAAGTGAGCCAGGTGAGAGGGGATTATCAGTAAGCAAAGAAAATAGAGTAAATATTTGCATGACAAATACTAGTTATAGCTCGTCAACTGATGTCATATCCACCCTAGGCTTTACTGTGAGCTGTGATGAGGACTCTGAAGGATAGTAAGATTTTGTGGCTGGCTACAGGGGAAACCTCTCCCCTGCTGCTCCAACAGAGGAAGCACACGAGTATTTATTTGAAAATTAAAAAAATTGACCTTGAACACCAGCAACACAAACACAGATAGTGTATCTCAGTACTGAATGAGAAAGAGGAAATGTAATGGGTAAGTTGCACCCTGTCTTTAGGACAAGGACAGCACAAGAACTGGAAATGAGGGAACACAAAGAGAAGCAGAAAAATATGCAATATACTAAAATACACTAAAATACTAAACAGAGTTATCTTAGCAGCAGTATTCAGTATGGGCATCATGAGACAATTGGAAAACGTGGCTGCAATGATGTGTGAGACTGCCAGAACCTACTTCCACCTGCGGTTCAACGCCATGGATGAAGGGAGTCACCTCCACATCCTGGGGACAATTTTTGTAGCTATAGATGATTATTCTCCCACATCAACATGTCAACAACAAGGAAAACAGAAAGGACAAAGTCCTTCCAAAAATTAAAACTGAAACTAAAATTAAACTAAAATACCTTAAATATTGTTGCTGTGCAAACTTAAAGCAGCCTATCTTTAGGCATTAGTAGGATGTTGAATTTTGACTATAAAATAAGCATTAAAAAGAGAGTATTTAAAATACATTTGCATGCAATTTAAATATTCATTTCCCCATAACCCTTCTGTCTGTTTTTCTTCTGTCGGGTCTAGCTTTTAGTACTAAGGCAACAAGCAGAAAGCAAATCCATCATCCAAGAATCTTAATGCACCCAGAGAAGCCAAATTAAATACAACGGAAGGAAACAATTAAAAGGGACTGGTTTCTGTTTCCAATTGCTCGGAGCATTATGAATGATGATTACTTCTCTCAGACTAAAAAAATATAATATTGGTCAGGCACTAAAAAAATAAGTCTAAAAACTGGAAGGTTTGTCATTTAAATTCAAAATTTATTTTTTTACGTGAGGCTTTGAGCACATAACAGGCACATTTGAATACAGCATTATTTTATTACCTAAATGCTTTTAACTACATGTGGGTTTTGAAAAGGCTTGGTCAGTATAATGAAATTAATCTTGTATTAAGCTCTTATTTCTCAAAGAATTGACGGTAAACAGAATATCAGCCTAAAATCTGACAGAATTTCTTCTTTTTTACTGTCTCTATTAAGTAAATGGCTCTATTAAGAGAATTCTTCTGCTGGAATCTAATCCTGAATTTTTCTTCAAGCTATTTCTGAGCAAAAAGTATTAAAGCACCTGAAGACCATACTTCCCAATAGATGGTCCAATGAGAAATATGCCTTCCTAGAGATAGGTAAGCTAGAAGGAAATTTATCTTTCCTTGCCTATTCAAATTCAATATTGAATGATGGGAATGAAATCACCTCTATTGTTTGGGAGAGATTTTCACACACACATACAAAGTCTAACAAAAGGAGTTAAGAAATAGGCTGTTGCTATAAAAAGCTCTGTGGAAAACATGAAGTGGGAATGAAAAACAGAGTTGTGGATTTTTAAGTCTTTTCTAGGGACAGGGTATGAGAAGGAATATAGCATTTTACATATGAAACAGACCAAACATGACAGTCCCCAACATTTAAGGGTAGGGGATGCTGGAAGATCCACACCCAGTTACATTTCAAGCATGACTCAGTTCCTGCTAAATTGTGAAGAACTGAGTAGCAGCAGCCATGTCAAAATGAGCATTCCCTTGTGCCCGCACACAGAAAAGAGAGTAAGAAAATTCTTCCTGAAACAAGGGTGAAACGCAATAGGTATAAAATGATCCATCAGCTTCAGGTCAAATTCTATAGCGGTTAAGTTGTAAATAACTGGGTTTGAACATGAGTCAGCAAGGCACAGAAACAAACCACATCCTGAGCTGGGGCAGTACCAGTAAAGCAGGTGAAGGGACGGGACTGCCACAGGGCAGACTGCGGAGTCCAGTTCTGTCCCACCCCAGCACACGATAGTCCCTGAAAGACTGAAGAAAGTCCAACGAACTGAACCAAGACGATTAGAGGATTGGAGAACTCGACAAACGAAGATTTAAAGAACTGGGTTTATTCACCTCTAACAGAGGCTCTGGAAAGACTCAGAATCATCCAGAATCAGAATCCTCCAATATCTAAGAAACAGTTGTACAGAAGATGCCCCTAGACTAGTTGGTCAGAGGTCCCTTTCAAGTTAGGCTTTTCGATGAGTCCACAACTCTAAAATATTTTAGCTGTATCGTGCAATTTCTGAAGTTGCTTCCCATTGCTTCTTGCATTCTAAATACAGGATCTCCTATAATTAGTGAAAACACTGTTTTTTGTTTGAATTCCCAAGAGACCGATCTTCATTATTAGGGTCAGTGATTTATCTTTTCCAGAATTCTCAGCTAAAAAACTACATAAACCAGTTTCGAACTTGCAGTTACAAACTAAAAACAAAATTTCCTTAACTACTCCATCAGTGGACATATTCACAGCTGTCTTCAATCTCCACAAATGCATGTTAGAGTTTGAGCAGAGCAACATATCGCATAACTCAGTAGGGGCTATTCCCCGAGCCCCTGCTCTGCACTCGCAGGAGAGGTTCCCACATCCTAACTGAACTTGGCTCATAAATGACTTTGGACATGGAGAAAATAAAACAAAAACATGTGTCTGTCTCTGTTGTATTAGTTAATGATAAATGGGCTGAGAAAGCAAATGCATTAGTATGATCCTGTATTACACTATACTGAATTGTTTAAAAAAACAAAAAAAAAAACTTGAGGTTTAAGTTTTGAGACCATGACAGCTTCTAAAGACTCAAAAAAAGAAAAAAAAAGAAAAAAAAAAAGGGAAGACAGAACCCCTCAAAAATTAGAAAAGTAAACTAAAAAGATAACTCTTCCCCTTTGGTTCTGGAAAGATTTTCTGGAATATATTTATCCTTAGTCTTACTACTGTACTACAGTCAGCATCACCAATCCTTTCAATACTTCTCTAGATAAAGGGGAACCATGTATTTTGATACTCACAAGTGATGTTACCTGGTCCTCCTACCTTAATTAAAAAAAAAAAAAAAAAAAAGGTGGAAGCAACCAAAAAAAGGAATGCTGATTCTGATCCTGGTAACACCTTCCAATTACCAAACTTGCTTCTGGAGAAGCAAGTCACATATGTCTGAACAGTCACTGAGATCTAGCAAAACCACCACTGCCCCTCTCGACTTCCAGGCTCAGAGCAGCGTTTCCAGCGCCAAAGACTCCACACGTGGTGTGCGACGAGATGGAGGCCGGGATGGTGTCAGATGCCTCTTTCAGACAGGGCTGACTTCTGCTGGGCAGGCTAAGGTCTTATTTTATTCACCTACACTTTACCAAAGGCCACTTCAAAAAAAAAAAAAAAAAAAAAAAAAAAAAAAAAAAAAAAAAAAAAAAAAAAAAAAAAAACAAACACTACACCTCATTTGTGCCTGACAAAGTAATGTACATGCTGGTACTAGAATTTTCCCCTGAGCTAAACTTAGATTGGGACATCATCATGTCTATGATATCCATCGCAGTCCATGTGTAAAACCAGGGTTAGGCAGGAATGGCTCTTACATTGGGGACAGTTGGCTCCATCCCCACCAGATGGATTCCTGCAAAGCAAACAGATCAACTCATGTTGGAGGAAGGGTGACAGTGCCCTAGCTCAGCAGTTCGGCCAGTCACGTATTCCTGTCTGCACTTCCACCTGTAACTTTTGCAGACCACACGGCACAGCACTCTCTCCATCCTTTGGAAACCAAATCTTGAAGACTCTGCCTTCTTTTACATGGCACTGGATTCTGCTTGTTACATGGTTTGAAGCTCCGGACAGCAGAAGCCTAACTCTGAATCTTGAGAAAAAGAGGAGATCATGCAAATTACTGCTAACTCCCTGTATTATTTGTTTGCTCCACGTAGCCTCAGGTCCTGGCAACTGTGACATTCCTGCAATCAGTGCAAACTGCTATATACTCCCCACTGAATCAGGATGCACCAATTGGCAAGGCCTGGCTTAAAGCTAACTCTGTTGAGGATTTTGGCGGTAGGTGAGAGCGCAAAAGTATTTCTGGAATAGACTTAACAGCAGTCCCAACTACTGCTGCCTCATTCCCAGCTGCTGAGAAAGCAATAAATGGCAAACATAAACTATCAAGAGCCTTAAATATCAAGTGCTCATGTTTCATTCCATACCAAAGACATATTTTTTTTGGATTTAGCTAAAAATAAACACACAAACAAAACAAACAGCCATTTTCAAAAAAAAAAAAAAAAAAAAAGCTTCAGACATTAACATTTAAAGCACTCAAGAGATAATGACAGGCTCATAATTTGTTCTAAATTTTGTCATAATTGAGTCCAACAAGTTGACATTACTCTTGCAACAGAATCCAATCCAAACAGAAAAAGGAAGCATGTCCTTCCTTAAGGATTTTTGGCTAAAGCAGCGCAGCTTGAAACGAGGAGCAGAGTTTTGGCAGCCTGGCTGCTTTGTGATTCAAGCAGCTCCAGGGCAAGCAGGTCCACTCTGCGACTCTGATTTGAGCGCAGGCCGAGCCGAGCACACAGTCCTGGCCCCTCTTTCTGTGCTTCTTCTAACTCAGTGTAACACTCAAGAGTACAATACAGGCTAGTTTAGTGTCAAGAAAGGCATTCGAGTATAAGACCAGGCTTAAAAATGAATCTTGCACTTTTAGCTTTGTTACTCTACACTTATTATGCAAGTACTAAGGAAAGCATTTCTTCATTTCTAGAATGAAATGGAGGGTAAATGGAAAAAAAAAACATGAGGGAAAGGCACTTCAGGAAAATTAAAATTGTCTTTTGATTGAAGCATACAAAATAGCTGATGTTTCTATATACTCTGTTTACTAGATCTGTTTTTGTTTTGTTTGTTTTTCATACTGTAAGGCAGAAAAAGGGAATATATTTTAATTATAGTGAATTTCAGTTTTAAAAAAAATGCTTTTCTACCCTGCCATACCAGACCCTTCTCCACGTTTATGGAGACAGTGCTCTTTCCAAAACAAATGCCATTTCAAAACAAAGAACAGTTACAACTACAGACAGTTACTAGCAATTTTTTTACATTACCTAGTGCAGTAACAGAGAAAAAAATCAAGACAGCTGATTTAAACACCTATTTCTAAAATAGTTCATGCAAAATTACTCAGCCTCATAGCAAATCTGTGTTAAAAGTCAAATTCTTAACTAGATAGTTTCATTTACAAGAGACCATAGCCACCACATTAATCTGAATATGTTGACCAAACATAATCCACAGACTTCTTTAAAGTTTAAGCCTATTACAAATTTTATAGCTTCCTGATCAAACAACATTCATGTCAAAAGTTTTAATCAGGGCTCATGTCAGCTGTCCCCATGTGACACAATCAATTCAAAGGTAATTATCCGATTGCTAAGGGAGCACAGCAGTGTCACCAAATTCTGTGTTCAGTGGAGTATTTAAACAAACACTGCAATATTTAAAATAAAAAGGTTAACAAAACACTAAACCCTCTTTTTTGTTTGTTTCTGCTATGTAGTTATTAAGTTTTGATTTGTTTTATGAAAAGATATAGCTTTCATCTGTACAGGAGATAAAGTTTAGGTTGTCATTCCAGAAAAAACAGCATTCTGCTAATTAGAAGACCTATTCTGCAAGGTTGACTTATCGATGTCCTCCAGTGTATCTGCAGTTAGGAATGGGCTGTGGAACGCTTAAAGAAAAGACAGTCTATCCTTGCAGCTTTCTTGTGACTTTTTGTGTGTGTGTTAAACTTCTGGAAGCAAACTATCTCTCAGAACACTGGCAAACAATGGAAAAATAATTGAAATATTGCTGTAGATAAGAATGGGTAAAGGATATGTGTATCCTGTTTGTCGGTCCCCTTCTTAACATGAAACATGCATGCTCACATCCTTTTTTGGACTTTTGTTAGTTGTCTAATCAAAATGAAAGTAGTTGTGTTCCAGCTAGAGTAAATGCTTTGCAACAGCTGGACGGGATTGCTTTATGCTTTGAAGATATCTGGAATTTAAGACAGTTTTATGACACTGCACATATTTTAGAGGAGCCAGGAGGATTCTTTCCTTTCTAGAAAATGCACAACTTGGCTCTGAGCTCTGAATCATTATGTCAGATCCTGAGCAAAGTGAGCATTTGATCAAATTTAAGGTATTTTGTACCTGTTGATATGAAAAATCACTGTGGATTTGCTCCTAATTTATCTAAATGCTTTAAAAAACTCTTGAGAGCAACTGTGCTTTTTCAAACCTTAGAGATCTGTTCAATCCTGAACATAACTATACTTACTAGCTTTATGCTAACATAGAAAACAGGCTAGACTATAGAGCCTAGTCAGTCAAAAGTCAATAGAGCACGTGCTTGTTAGTTCTGCAAAAGACCCTTTTCCAATGTTAGAATAGCCTTCGATAATATTCTAATGCACATTAGTAATGGTGAGCCAACAACATCATGTTTTGTTTTTAACAATTTAAGCCACTGGCAGCTCACCTATAATTCCGGACGCTTAAAACCAATCTTTTAATTGATATTTGCATCTGGCTACACTTAATAAATACAGAGGCCAGAACTATTTTGCAATCATACACAAAACAATAAAAAGAGAGCTAAAATAATTTTAAGAGCAAGCATGGTTTGGTATTAGAAATAGAGCTTTAATTCGGTGTTCATGGTTCTATCCATTCTATACCAACTGCCGAACTTTTAGAAGTACCTATTATATGCACAGCTCAGAGACAGAAGATGGCTCTGGTCAACAAGCTTGGAGGTAGCTCTGAAAAGCTCTGTAGCTCTGAAAAGCTCTGGCCAATGGAAGCCAAAAGGCAGCAGGGGCACAGGTGAAAAACAAAAGTTATCTTGATGGGAGATGATGGGGATAAAAGGGGAATTGTGGAGGAATATAAGGATACTAGGAGGATCTGGGGGTAAGAAAAGGCAATATGTGGGGGAGAGAAAAGTAGGGAGAGCTCTGGTTCTTGAAGCAGGATTCAGAAGAGGAAGGGAGAGTTCATTATTGTGAAGTTTGCTTTGACTCCACATAGTTTTGATAGTGGTGTTGAGATCCCCAAAAAGTTGTACAAACATTATTCACAATGAACACAGTGCTAGTTATATGAATAGCATTAGAGCATATCTAATTTGGTCTTCAAACAGAACTAAATTCTAGGTGATATTAAAAAAAGAAACATATGCAGAGAAATTAAAAATTAGGATATCTCAAACAAAAATAAATAAATAAAAATACAATTTCATATCCCTTCCTACTATTAGCCTTCTCTTTCCAAAGGCAGGCATGCAGTGGTTCTAGAGCTAACAACTTGGTCTTCTGTACAGATACAGAAAATATCTGCTATTATTTTTCCTAACCAAAGGAAGCCGTCAAGTTCATCTTTCATTTCAAGATAACAGGGAAAATATTTTGCACTCAGATTGAGAGGACCTATGAAGAAATATAACATCCTGCTTTTTTTTAAAAGGTAGGGAAGGAGAAAGACTCTTTCCACAAAGAAACTTCTCAGAAATAGCACAATTTAGTACTAGACGTGCCACAGGAAGAGGGGGGAGGGCTTATACCACAAGCCTGTCCATTGTACAGAAAAGCTGCTGCTTTTCCTATGGATGGGTGATCATCCTGTTATGCTGCTCTTAACTTCCTCCTACATTGTGAGTCTCAAGTCATGGAAAGAGTAAAGTTCTTAAACTAAGGACTGTGTTGGGAATTCCAAACACTTTCAATACAAGCTAACCAAACAAATACATCATGGTCAGACTATTAACATCCTGGTTTAGTTTGCTGAAGCCACTATTCTTTTGAAAAAAAAAAATGTAATCAGGAGAACTCTGGACAGTTATCTTGTTAGTTCTTCCACCTTTTGATAACATTTGGACTAAATGAAAAAATATGAACCTGTCTTAGAAAGCCAAGTACAAAATGCAAGACAATGCAACATGCGCAAAGCTCTGTCCCCAAACGGAGATTAAATGGGATCACACTGAAAGATCCAAATAAAACTGGCCTAGGCAGCTACAAAAAGCTCTCTTTTACACCCAAGAAGGGTTACAACTGCATTTGAAAGACATAAATGTAAAACTTGACATTGTTAATTTTACATTACAGTTTCCATCTCTGAAACTACTCTTTTAAAGTACCTCTATGGCAGGTCACCTGCCCCCTTAAGGAGGGAAAAAAACAACAAAAAAAAGCCATTTACAACATGCAAAGTGACTAAGTAGCAATGAATGTTAGGTTAGGACTCGTAGCATATGTTCCAAGAAGCGAGTACAGTACATACCAGTTCCATTGCAATCTATGCAGTGAAGTGTGGAGCTGCCTGCTTTCTGCCATTGGCAGAGTCTCGTGTGTTGCAGCTACAAGTACGTTACGTTAAACAGCTCTCCAGTTACCTGATAGCCTTCTGTTTTTTTCTGGCACCACTTCAGTAAGGCATTTCTCTTGGATCCTCCATATTCTCTTGCTAGGGCAGACAAGGGATCTTTCCTTTCTTCCCTGGGAAGAAGGGAGAAAAGCAATTTGTAGCTTACAAAATAATTTTGCAAGTGAAATACAGTTGCAAGAGCTTAAAAAAATACTTTCGCAAAGAAAGAAATAAGCAGCAGTACTACTGACTGAAAAATCAAAATACATTAAAATACCTGGAGAAATTTAAATGATTTAAATTATTTTGGAGAATTGCTTTCATTGGCAAATCATCTTTTCTCTCCCTTCAAGTTAAATGTTCTTTCTGAACTCTTTTTCCAAGAGCTCAGAAAATTCACCTCAGAACATGGTAAGCTGCAGCTTGAACCATGAAGCTCACTCAAGTGACTTTATTTTGTTTTCAGAAAAAGAATAAACTGATGGTATCTCTTCTGCATCTCATGACTGATTCCAAGTGTCACCTTGAAACAACAAGTTTGACTATTAGCAGCATGCACTTGCTACAGAACATTTGTCTGAGAAGTGGAGTTTCCAAAAGGAGACAGAAAACTAGTTTAATTTACTACCAGAGTAAGTACTATGAGTCTTTCTTTGCAACAAGAATGTTCAACTCCCCCCAAAAGTAATTTCATTCACTATCTGTCAAGCTACTTGAGTCATTTTTATGTATTTACAAGATAACAAAAAGAATACAAGAAACCCTGTCAATTTATGTCAACCACCCCCCAAAAATCTTTAGGGCTCAAAAAAAAAAAATAAAGCAGAGAAGGAAGTACCAGGCTGCAGAAACTAACATTTAGATAAAAAAAAACAAACAAACAAAAAAACCCACACTACATTAACCAGAGAAGTTATAATTTTAGCGTCATTGTTATGTGAGTTAGTGCATATTCCTAGAGAAATTGTATCAAACAGTTTCTCAAAAATGAGCAGGTAGGAGCTTAGTTATGGGATGTAAAGTGTGCCAACACTTGTTTCTAAGGTTTTTTTTAATTGGTTTTCGTTTGAAAAAAGATAGCTATCAGTGAATCTGTAATAAAAAGATTTCCTCATCTGCTGTTTTTCAAATGGTTCTATGCAGATTCTCACAATATCCACAAATGTATTATCGTAAGTTAAAACCTTGGGATATTTCTAATCTGAAATATGGTTTGTATGCAGTCATTCTTAAATCTTTAACTCTGTTCTGTAGGTCTTGTGGGTGAGGAGGGGAGAGCACATCCAAGCAAAGTGAACTTCTTTGTGCATGTCTCTATCAACGCAACACATGCAACTGTTCTGGATAACAGCATCTATCGTTCATCTCAAAATCAATCCCACACCAACATGCAATGAAATAGCCTCAAGATTAATATCTTAGAACATATATTACACTTTGCTTTGCCAGTCTTCACTGTACTACAGATCAAAAGCTCCTTACATCTCAATGCTCCAGGGAAGAAACACATGACAGTATTTGATAGATGCCAATAGGTGGCATTTGAACCACCCAAGAAAACAAATGCACAGCAGGACAGT
Source organism: Microcambeva ribeirae (assembly GCA_035222435.1). NCBI lineage: Eukaryota > Metazoa > Chordata > Actinopteri > Siluriformes > Trichomycteridae > Microcambeva > Microcambeva ribeirae. The sequence goes on from JAYECN010835081.1 coordinate 12,230, forward strand.
AAGCAGGAAACAGTGTCTTTCGGTATGAAAGATGGCAATATGAATCTTCAAACTTAAGTGAGAATTTCAGAGAACTTCACCACTATAAGGAAGCTGCTGATTGGATATTCTAGATATGAAAGAAGTGAATAAAATAGGTCACTGTATCCAAACTTCACAGGTACCACAAATCCAGAATTGCTCCTGCAGAAATTATGTACTTAGGTTCTCAAATCTGTAAAGATTTCAACAACTCAGACTACTAAAGGGAACCTAATGATGATGAATGATAATGAATGATGGAATTGTATATTCATTCTACAAAGAAGATTATGCAGTGCTACTGAAAATTTAGATAACTTGCCAAGATTTGTGATAACACATGAGAACTCAAAATAAAATCTCCCCTTTCATGCTATACTCAGAGCCTAGCCATGAGAGCGCTGTACAGCCTGTTCTCGAAGTGCAGTAAAAGCACATGGTTTATATCAAGGTCTCTCAGTTATTAAAACACTGCTGAAGAAAAAAAAAAGTTGTATGGAGACACTGAGGAATGGGTTGACTTGCATAAAAGTTAATAGTGAGTATCTTAGGTCAACTGCATTTCAAATCCAAGAGCCAAAGTTTCAGCTAGAACAGGGCACAAACTGCAAGTTCTTGTTTTGGTCAACTTCTGCAATAACTGTTCATTTTACAACTTTCAGAAAAAGGTAGGAAAAGAGAGAAAACCATTCACACAAACTGAAGTCCAGCAGTGACACTGTGAGGACAATTCCAAAGGAACCACTTCTAACCTTGCAACACTGCTGCAGATTCTCCTGCGATATTGGCAACAATTTTTCTTCCTATAGTGCTTAGCATTTCAGTCAATGCTCTAGCAGCATGGTTATGATACCATAATTACAACTATTACACTAATTACAGCTTTTGTTTTTGTGTGCTGATACACCCAATATTCACTGCTGCTTATAAAGTAACTGCAGATCCATGGTCTGTTAAATTTCTGCACAGTGAAAGGAGAGCAGCAGCGAGGTATGCCTCAGATTTCAGGGAGAAGAGGTTTCAATAGCATCCACAGATACACGTAATTCTACAATTTCAAAATGCAAGGTCTCAGTATATTAGATCTCAACATTTTTGGTGTAAAAAAGGTCTGTCAGGAAGTTCAGTGTTAAATGATCTTGACAAACCCATTTCAATACTGTCTTCCAGTTCATCAGTCTTACGAGGTAAAGGTCACCTGCATATCTCACTTGCATAACATGAGACTCAAATATTGATGTCCTTTGGCTTAAAACATTACAGATGGGAAAAGTTTTAAATTTATCACAGACTTGTCTTACTACATTACTAAAGAGATGGGAGTGTCTGGCCATTTGTCACTTGCATTGTGGTTTCATCTGAGCGACATATCACCCAGGCCCCTTCACTCATGGATATTTAGGAGACTTGGCAATGTCTGGAATTAAGACCAGGTAACGCTGCTTTTTGTCTCCCACTGTGAACATTGAAGTTTATCACGTGTTCTCCACGGGGTCAAGCCACTCTGAAATAAAGATGTGTTCAACAGGGTGTAGCTCATTTCTTGGATTTGGCTTCATGGTACTTTTAGCTGATGTGATGCTATTATTTAGCGACATAACTTGATTTTTCTAGTGAAGCATAAGGTTTTGGTATTGACCTTAAGCTCTAAAAAGCCTTCTGTTTAATTTATAAAATACATACTGAGCTGCAGAAAACACTTTCCAAAGCTCTGAAAAGACTAAAGATTGTTATTGCGTGGAGGGCATTAACATCTGCAAGCTGTTAGATACATGCAGCTAGATAGATAGCTAGGAAGTACACTTTAAAGTAGTGCAAAAAAGAGGTTACCTTATTCGACTTCTGGTGGTAGGGGTGACTGATGCTGTAGGAGAAGATGACAGTGAGAGCTGTGGTGAGGTGGTACCCATGGTCATGAGAGAGGCTGGAGATGCTCCATCAGGTGCACTGATATCCCGCTTGATTTCTTCACTACTTCTTCGAGAAACTAAGTGGAAATAAGAAATAAGACATTCAAAATACTCAGAGTTTTGGACAAGAGCATGATGGTTTGAAGACAAAAGAAAACTCACTTGAAAAAGAAAGATCTGTATGTACAGCAGTGAAATGAAAGAGTCTCTGCTTTCAGCAGAGGTCTAGATAATGTGACATTACCCGAAATAGACTTGGCACTTTCCATAGCAGGTACTCTTGGCAGCGATGCTGGCCTGCTGGTAGAAGATGTTCTCAACAAGTGTTCTGGACAAAGGGAAAAGAAAGGAAAACATCACTAACAGATTTAAATCTAAAAAATAATCTTAAAACTTAAAATCTAAGAGGTTCATGTACAAGCCATGAATATTATCTACCAGCTACCGAATCTGTATCTGTTTTACTGACAACTGTTTTTATCTTCATGAAAGAGAGGGCCTAAAACTTGCCACTACCAATACCAATAGAGTTCACTATGAAAACATCATGACCTTCTCAATCCATCTTCCCTTGAAGCATCTCTTACTACTCCACTCTTTCTGGTCTGTTAAAAATTGTTAAACCAAAAGGCTTCAGAAGGATTCCCATTTAGTATACTGCCAAAAACACTGCATGTGTCATTCACACTGTTGATCGGAGAAGCAAATTACTTCATCCCTTATGTGTTTGTGTCTTTTTTATAATCTTGCCCATGAATTGACAGCAAAAGGGTGTTTTCACATACTGCAGAGAAAGATCAGTTCTGCTGCCTCCTGTCAAATGCCTAAAATACAACTACAACAAAACTTCATTTTCTGTAACATTATATCAAAATTAAGGGTTTTTTTTGTGAATAAAAGTTACCCTTTAAAATAAATATTCCTTCAAATAAAACATTTATATACAAAAGGTTTAAATACTACATTGCTTGGAGGATAGTAACCTGAATACAAAAATATGAAAAATGAACAGTGAGATTAAAAAAAAAACTTGAGATCCAGCTCATTAATTAGAACATGACAGATAGGCAATATACACTGCTACAAAGTTACATGTAAAATGTGTACAGTTGTAAACAGGATTTCTGTCTGGCATCCTTTATGTCCTAAGTCAGTCCTGCTCTTGCATTAACTGACTAGAATGAAAACAAAAGCTATATAAAGCATACCACTTTTTTGTGTGCTTAAAGCTTGTGTCAACCCACAGGCTCTGCAACAATTAAAGAATTCTAAACTATCTTCTTGGAAAGGCATTTCAATATTCCTAAAAATATCAAAGTATTCTAAAATTAAAACTCCAGCTGCATTGAACAAATAACTTCAATATGCATTCAACAAAAGCAAGAAGGAAATCTGGCACATACAGACTATTATGATGTGCTACAAAAAAACTTTAGAAATCATCAGACCTCAGGAATACCAAACAGAGGAAATAGAGAGGCTGGAGTCATATGGGGATTATCTTGAGAAACATCTACAAAAAATCCTAAAACAGGCATAAATCAGAGAGCTACACCCAACACCTGATAGCTATTCATTCTTACAGGAAGAGCACATTGTGAACAGAGAGACAAAACAAGGTTCACAGAACATGAAAATATTGGGAAACAGATAAATCAACAGTAACTTAAATTCCATGCAATTTTTAATCCGTCTCCTGAAGATTTTCTATTTAATAAGTTTATATTTTCTTCTTGACATGCAGTATGACGTTATCCATCATCCTTGTTTTAATGGCGAGACAGCGAGGGGGTGGGGAAAAGCACAAACAAAACCTCCATCACACAATACCTAACGTACCCTCAGAGGTTCGCATCTTTAAGCTGTGGAAAACAGTAGCAAGATATGCCCCAAACATCAACTCGCACTGATTTTGTGAATGATCTCAGTTTATGCAAATATTAAAAACTGCCAAAATGCACAGTGGTCAGGCTGCTATCATGGCTTCATCAAAAATCCAAAAAGCATCTTTATGATGAGCCACTGTTTGTGATGAAACACAAAATTTATGTTTCTCATTTTGTCATTAGACTATGTTAAAATTAAAATATTCTGCTTAAAAAAAAAAAAATCTTTTACACGGTGATATTTCAGATACTAAATGATATCAAATACAAAAAAAAGTATTTATTTTTACTAGAAAAGTCTAAATAAATTGGAATGAATACCTTGAACAGGGATTTCAGCATAGCTTGGTCTTTTGTCTGTCAAAGTAGCAAGGGGTTTTGAAGCTGAGATTGGTCCACTTATAGAATGCCTCTGAAACAGAAAAGCACTTGTGCCACTTAATTTGAAGGTAAAATCAGCAAAACAATGAATTACAGAATAAATTTTAAACATTTTGATAAAAGATGTCATTATTAACCTAAAAGAACTAAAAATAAAGGAACTTTAAAAAAAACACAGTGAATATAGTCAGTGAAATGTGTCCTGCTTATATGTTGCTTTTTAGAATATGAATGTATATCTACACATATATATATATATCTACATTATGGAGATATAGACATACTCTCCCATAAATTGATGTAATCTTTATTTCTTTAAATTTTTCTTCTTCTTAAAAACCTGTTCCACAATGCCATGTTGCAAATTAACACTGGGAAGCTACATGCCTTTAACTGAAACCAGATGCAATTTTTGCGTTAATTTTCACCTTGATTCATGTTTTGTTTGTACAAACCTGTTCTAGTTAAACATGATACAGTTATTTAACCTTGTACATCCCCTATATATAGCCAAACTTTTACTGCTTGTTTTTCAACATCAACATGTGCCTTTACAACTTAATGCCTCTTCCTGGATAGGATAAGAGGATATTGGCGGTTGGTAGCACCACTACTCATGACTAAGAAAAATCCTACTGAAAAAAAGGCAGATATTCTTAACTCAGAATATCAAAAGATTGTGTTAATTGTTATTTGCTCGCACCACAGCCACAAACTCACTTATTTTTTTCATTGTATTGTTCAACTAGAGACTGTTTAATGAAGGCTTTCCCTCCCATTCTGAATGGCAAATATTTCAATTGACTTAGATTACTGCTAGGACAACTATATAAATTATCTTCCTACTAGTTTTAAGCTTTATGTATTTTTTTTTTTTTTTAGCAATACATGTCTAGTAGCTTGACGTGTGTGTGTGTGTGTATGTATATATATATATATATGTGTATGGATATATCTGTGTCTTGTATACGACAATTCGGTAGTCACCATGCAATATTGAAATAGATATTTTACTTGCACCCTAATGAACCATAGGTTTCAATAACTACCCTCGCACCTAATGAAATTTGTGCACAATCACTGAAGACAACAAATTTCTGAAAAATTATCACTCCAAAGAGCCTACAGCAAATAGGCTACCTTGTTTATTACCCGTCCTTTCTATTATCCTATATTTAATCACATAATCCCTCCAGTAATGTATGTATCCTGAAAACTCTTTCAGACCTATGTCTGGACCGAGATTAGAAGAGAAGGTTAAATGAGCCTTATCTACATAAGATAATAAAAGTCATGCGTTTCTCAAGCTAAATCACGTAGGCAAGACAAACTTATCCGAACTATGATAAAAAGTTTGCAGTACATGCTTTGTAGCATCTCAGCATGACAGGGCTACTTATTTATAGCTTAGAGTCAAAGGAGAATTATGCTTTTGTGCTACAAATCCGTTAGAGAAAACAACTGTCAGCATCTAAGAGTCTAGCTTCCAAGAAAAAAGATAAAAGCATAAAATATTTCATCATTTAATTATATCAAAAAGCCTGCACGGAGAATACAAAGATTATTTAAATGTGCAGATAAATGTGACTGTAATAAGCCACACAAAAACCGCCTGCAATGGTTTCTTGAACTGATATTTCAGATTTGTCTTACCTTTAAGTTCATTTCACCCACTTATGAAAAAGCCTTTTTATTACCTTTTTTTCCTTTTTCTTTTCTCTCTTTTTTTTTTTTTTTTAAATAAAGGACCATATCAAAGTGAGTCTTTGTTTAAAAAATATATATATAAAAAGAAAAAGGAAACAGGATCACAACAGAGGAAGATAGTGTGGTTGAAAGAAAAACATTTCATTTTGCCTAGCTTTGTGATTGTCATTACAAAGATAGAATGTCAGGCAGGAAACAAAGGTACATAAAAAGCAGGCATAGTGTGGATAACTAAATAGCTTTATCACTTTTCTAACTTCCGTGTATCATTTAAAACAAACATCCTTTACGGATATTGCCAGAAAGTGATGGTATTACTCAGCTGATAACTTGCCGCCAGTCTTGCCTCCTTGCTATAAAACAGTGTTTGCTTTGCTGGGTTTTACATATGTCGATTCTCTAGACTGGAGTTAACTTTGTTGTTGCTAGTTCTTATGAAATATCCTACTACTTCCACCGTGAGGACTAATATAGTGATCAATATTCAGAAAATTGGAGAAAAATGAACAAGCTAATATGTTTCTGAAGCCTCAGTTGGCAACATCTGTACAGTAGCATTGCACATGTCTCCTTGGGGGAATAATTTTTCCTGAAGCATTTTAAAAAGCATTAGAAACATTTCTGCTCGAGTTTTTGATGAATTTGCAGGTTGGCCCTTCTCGTGTTACTTACAAAACAAGACACATGTGTTGTGGAGTCAAGTATATATGCATACTATGAGACTTTTTTTTTTTTTTTTTTTTAAGCAGCTTTTATTTCCTCCCAACTAGAAATACATTCAAAAACAAGCTTAACTGCTACATACCAGTCCTGTCCTCCATACCCTCAATGCTAAATATAACAGGATCAAGAGTTCTTAGGAGTCAAATGCCTTCGATGGAGGCTACAAATGGGTCCAAATTTAGTGAAGTTCCTTTGTAATCTGTGTTGTGGGTTTTATATTCATCTTGTTGACACCGATGTCTACCAAAAGGAAGTGCTGGAAACCTTATGGTGGTTTTCTGGATAAGATTTACAATGAAAACAGTACAGACTTGAATTAAATGGTGGGTATGTTTAGAGCTGTTCCTCAAGAGAGTATGCACGCTTTACCTTAAAAAAATCTGAATTTTATCTCTGTCCATTAAATTATCTGCATGTCAAAGACATGGTAGAACAGTATTTTACAGCCAAGGTGTCTTGTAGATGTTACGATTTAGAACTTCTTAAAACAAAACTAAAAACTGAGAGTATTAATACTGAGAAGCTATTATTTTCAATTATGAGGAACAGACCAATTTTGTCTTTGGCTAGAGACTAATCTCACTAAGTTGCAGAAGGATATAAAAGTCTCTTTATAATGTAATTATGGTAACAGATAAAAATAAGGATGCTAAGCCCTCATCTGCATCTTTCTCACAGCCATTCCTACTATGAAGACAAAGTTTCTGCCAGCTAGCTATTGCTCTTTCCTGAATGGCTTCTTTTGTAATGTGAATTATCAGCGCAGTGTCAAAATACTGGACTACAGGAGTATTGCTAGGCTGCAGAAAAGGAACAGGCATGTGGGTGAAAAAAATATATGAAAAGAAACACTTGATACTTCAAATTTGAGGCAGAATGAAAAAATCCTCTAAGCTCTGAATATTTTTGTTTCTGACTCTTAATGCTTGACGTACCTGTTCTTGGTTATGGAAGGAAACACGACCTTCATCTCCCACCTGGGTATCTATTCCCGATGACTCTGCACCAAGCACTTCAATAAGATGTTTACACCAGCACAACCACAGATGGCAATTTATAAACAGGCAGACACAGTTCTTCACCCATTAAGTAGGTAAGAAGTGGAAGTCTTTGACACCAAATTGTTTAGAGCCTAAGGTTTATATACATGCAAAGGGAGACTGGAGAGTGAGCAACGAGTATGAAACCATTTTTACCTCAGGAAGTTCTCCAGCCACAAAACAGAAACCAAAACCTTGGGAAAAGTAGCAGATCTGGTTTCTTGTCCTTGCATTGCTCTGCAGGATCTGCTCTTGGCCACTCGCAGTGGAAATAAGCTTAGTGACCCAGCTCAACTTTTGGGCAGACCAAGCTGGTTTTCTGGAAAGCAGTCTCTTCAAAATCCCTCTCCTCGGCTGTTCTGCAATATTGGTAAGCTAAGGTAAAGAATTAATCTGTTCCAATACTGCCTTGAACCTGATGCTGGAAGGGTGTTCTGTTTTGTGTGATATTTTCAGTTGCAAAAAATACATCTCCTTGTGCATACATATATATATATATATAAAACTTGAAAAATGAAAGTATGGACTCATAAGACTAAGGGGAATTCACGTCACAGCCCAGGAAGGGACTTGAAGTCGACAGGCGCAATTCAGAGGGCACCGGCTGAAGCAGCTGGACGTGGCAGCAAGTCTCCGTGCTTGAGCATCACTTTGGCAACCAATGTGTCCCATCAGGACATCAAAATGGTGCCATTTTCCTACTAAGTGCCCACTAAAACAAATACTCTCTCTGTGAAAGCAATTAAGAGTAACTGAAATGAATGCTAAATAAGCACGGCAAGACAAACCTTTAAGGGTCTTAGGCCAGGGATGACAGTGGGAGACAACAGATCAGTTCACTTGGCAAATTTTTAAACCCTGTGTTTTAGTTGCAAAATTGAAAGCGAAAAATATATACAAAGACTGAATAGAACAGCACAGTAGAAATCCAAGTAGTAGTGTGAAAACGAAGAAAACGTGACCATGAAAATGGTTTTCTAACATGAATCCCTTCTCTTGAACGCAAATATACTTTAAATGCAATTTATATAACGGAGATCACAAAACTGCTTTCTAGATAATTACAAGAAAACCCATCATCAAAAAGACAACAGGAACAGTGTTCATTTACATGCCCTCTCCTTTGTATTTCAGGAAGTGTATCCAGCTAACAAGCATCCATCCATTAGTGCTTGGTGAGTCTTTTCCTACCAAAGCACTGAAATAAACAGACATATAATGACAGATGGATGGAAGCAAAACACGTGTCAGAGCAGTCACACCTAACTACTGCAGGAAATTGCTGGCACAAGTGACTGAACACGAGAAAACAGAAGAAATTTTCACAGAAAAAATAAAACTTAATTCTTCCATGTTGCTTTTAAGTTATGTATTTGCCTCATGAAATTGATTCTCAAGTGAATAAATCTATACTAGTTGAGTGCAACCAAATGCTCAGTCTGTTTCAGGTACTGTTCCTACAGCCCGAAAAACCAATAGCTGATATAGATTCCACAGTTCACATGGAGAAGATTCGTTATTGAAACATTACACTGATTTATGGTAAAAATCAAATTTTGACACTTCTGATTAGCAACATCTTGAAGGTAATAGGAGAATTGCTAGTATTATAAAAGAATAAAACATCCATCATTTTATTTTTTCTTTGCAAAGAAAAAGTAGAACCTGATCCCATCTACATTGTCCTTAAATTCGTTGGCTTTTGCCCAAATAAACTTTCACATAGATAGTGAGATATAAACAGCAATAATCTAAAAAACAGAGCAAGACTGTACTGATGATGTAACCCTAGTGTACCAGACAGTGCAACAGATGAACAAATGAGACAGTGCTACAGAGGAGACACGACAAAACACTCAGTACAATCAACAGCTGGCTAAAGCTCTCTCAAGTCAGTACAAAATGCATTAAGTTAATCAATTCATGGTGATTTCATCCCTCCCCAGTCAGGTCTGATACCAAAAGCCCACGCAACATGGGTTGCATTTATACTGAAGATTGCTCACAGATTCTGCACAGATCTCCACCACCCAGGGTGTTATTGCCTTTTCCATGCCAGGACTAAGGACTGAAAAACAGGTATACTAAAACTAAGGAATGAAGATAAATTTTTCTTCACATATTTCTCAGGAGCATAAGAACCATAAGGAGAGAAATAATTATCAGGCAAATTATGTCATTTTCTCAGTGAAGGACTAAGAAAGCTCATATTAAATATCTGGTAACTTTTCCTTGTCTACAATGCTAAAAAAAGAGACATTACATTAACAGGATATACAATAACATATACCTAAGTAACAGTAATACCTCCAAAGAAAATCAGTACTTGAGGAGGCATCTTTATGTGGTGCAGAGGTAGGGGGATTAGGAAAGAAGAGACAGAGTCTGAATATGGACAGAAAAGATTTTACATTTTTCCAACAGAGTGGTCCAAACATCATATTCTTTAAAGTGTCACTGGGAAGACACACTGTTGTTAGACCGAACATTTTAGTAACTACTTACTTGAAACTGTTTTATTATCTCCCAACAAAGCCAATCACAGTTTGTGTATTTTGTATATCACCTAGTTTTACAAAAGCTCTTCTTCATAAAGCAGGATTAAGGGCAACCACAAAACACTGACCTGCATGGGGGACACAGCAGCAGCTGGGGGAGTTTTCATGGGGCTTGGACTTAGAGGAGTGCGAGGAATTGTGGCAGCAGCAGGACTCGGAACTAGTAGAAACACAAGGAGGAGGCATCATAAGCAGTGCACTGTTTTGCAGCAAAACAGAAGACTTCTATCCAGCAAACCCTCTCCGTGTATTTTACATCACTAGTTTTCCTAGAAAACAACTCCTAGAGTTTCAGTTAGTAACTAAATGCAGTCTGAGCATTTGTAAGTGTGCCTACACATCCACTCCTCTGTAATTACATTCATCTTCTGTCTAGAATGTGTGTCACCCACAGAAAAAATATTTTGAAGCTTAGTGGGGTTAGACAGGGCTAAGGTGCAGGATATGATTATGTGAAAAGATGTAAATAATGTCATTATTGGTTCTCTGATCTCCAGACAACTGGAGACATAGTAACAGGCTATTGGGCGTGCAGGATGAGAAGAGTATCCTGTATCACCAGTCCCCTTCCTCCCAAGTCCACAGGTACTTATGTATTAGGGTTACTTTATGGACTACTGTTACTTTATAGAGGCACTACAGCTCTACTGTTGCCTAAGACAGTCCCTTAGACTTGGGGATTAAAAAAATACCATGTTTTAAAAAGCCTTGTTGTGTCCCATCTCCCAGACCTACAATGACATTACTGTAAATAAACTGCAAAGTCAAAAGGCTTAGGGAGGGAAATAATTGTTATATAAATAATTCATAGAAGCAATCATGTACATCCAAAAATAAAACCTAAGTGTTTCCTACTTCAGGGTAATTATGTGGATTCCTTATCCAGCTCACCTTTAGCAGCAGCACCCTCTTTCACAAATGGAGACTTCAAGTCCACCATCTCAACAGTGAGATCTTATTTCTTTAAAATAATTTCTTTTTCTAATAGGCAACACAGGTTCAACCTCATTTAACTTTCACTAGCTCCACATTCTTGAGCATTCTTGAGTTATCAAAAGAACTTGGCTCTAGCTATGGTTCTAGAATGCTTAATTTGGCACACCAAGTTCAGCATCTTAATGGGAAGACAGCATATGATTTCTGTCTATGTATTTGTAATACAAGGGAGCACTGAAACACTGTCTAGCATATGAGTCATTGGCTATGTGACAGGAAAGCAGGAAAAAGACAAAGTAAGATGTTTGCACTTAATCATACTGAGACCTGTTGCGTAATCCACTTCAAGTTGGTATCAGCCGTCACTTATATCATAAAAGTGCAATAAAGCAACTTACCTTTGAATTAGATAAATTAGCAGAGTATAAATGCCATCAAATGCTAATCCATAACTCCATACAGCTACTTCACAGGATAAAAATAATTACCTTGGGAGGCACTGTCAAATGATTTGATGAGTGTTTTTACAGTAGGAGTTGGCTCTGAGGAAGTAGATGATCTGCGACTCAGCCCCATTCCCTGTCTCAGGGCTGCCAAATCTCTTTCTACAGCATTCATGTAATTGTACACTCGACCACGTTCTTCTTCTTGCCTGAAATCAATATGTAATCCACTTAAATCATTTGAGAGACACAGAAAGTGTTAAAAATTGAACACAAAGCTGAAGCCAAACTCAAAATTAATGGTCTAATCAATTAATTACATTAACCTAGTTTTCCTTCCATTGTAATTTAGCAATAGATTACTAGACTAAATTACAACTGTAAACTCTTACAATTTTTCAGCAAGAGACTTGAAGCACCACTGAAAAAAATCTATCAAATCAATACTCAATTTAAAGCTTAATTTCTGCCCATCCCTCAAATATACACATATGCATGTATGCTGTTGTCTGAAAATTTGAGGGCAAAGGACAATGGCCATTTGAAAACAATCAGCTTGCAAAGAGGATTTTTCTCCCCTCCATGCATAAATAGGAAACAGTACCATGGAGTTAAGAATATATTCAACATACCTCTTTAGGAAGAGTTTAAATCATAGTTTCCAAACAAACAAACAAAAAAAAGATTTTAAAACAGAGTATTTATGATGGTTATTTTACTCAGTATCACTTGCAATACAAGAATTCATAGGAAAACCTATTTTCGATGGTCTAAACTAATTAACTGTTGCCTTATTTTTACTTCAGATACTAGAGGATACTTTTGTCCAGCACAGTAGCTATATACTGGTGATATCGTTGCTGTAATCATTGGAAGTTAAACATGTCTCCAAGACCCTGGAGACAAAGCAGTCAGGATTCAAATGCCGACGTGCAATATGTCCTTAATCTATGGATTGAATACTTTCATTTTTCTGAAAGATGTAAGATTCAGTTTCTGCATAACTGTCACCTAGCTCTACTTACAATACATTGTAATTTGAAATGTGTTTGTTAATAAGTTAATTTATATACAAGACATGTCTAATTATTCCCAGAAAAAAAAGTTATCAGTGGGAATAAAACAGTACAAGATATATGCAGAATTAGAGAAGTTTTCTTCCAATGCAAAGCAAAGCAATTGTATTTTTAGCCACAGCAAAAGCCCTGGCAGCAAATAATATTTGTGATGATACAGGAAAACTAACACTGCTCGTTTTTCATACCGAGATAAACTAAAGCATGTCCAGCTGTTATTTGGGAAAAGTCCTCCCCTTCAACCTGCTCTAGTAGAAGTGCCAAACTCGATATAATTCGAGAGAAAGCAGACAGTACAAAGAAACACACACATATATGTGTGTGTAACACAGATACACACTATTTTTTGCATCTATTTTAAACACAGGTTTACCTATTTCTTTCCAGTTCACTCCTCAAAGCCTACATAAAGCAGCTAGTTGAAAAATGGATCGTCACAGTGAGAGGATTTATGAACTTCCATGGTCACAAAAATAGGTAAAATACTGAATTTACAAAATGGTACCCCCCTCCCCAGACATGTTGTCTTTTGCATACTTGCGTGACTTTATTTCCTCCAACTCTTTAGTGAGCTTCTCATTTTTCTCCTGAGCTTCATGTAATCTACGCTTTAGGTCTCCTATCTCTTCCTGGGCCTCAGATTTTATATCATTTGCTATAACCACTGCAGTCTGTAGATCAGCTTGGAATTGACGCCATTCTGCTGACTCCTCCTACAAGCAAACAAAATTTTATATCGAAAGCAGCAGCAACAACTTTGAGGCTTAAAAAAAAAAATTATCCCTATTATTCATAGTGTTCCTACACTGTTACAGGAAAAAATTTAAGGGAGTGATAAAGGCACACATCTCTCGCATTAAAGAGTTACAAGTTATACTGAAAAAGCTCTGCTGGAAACAATTAGATCTTAACCTTCATTTCTAAAAATTCAGAAAATGTTTATAGTGAAGGAAAACACGTATATGAAGCTATGCATCAGAAGACACCAGAGTAATTACTCCCAAGTCCAATACTGTATTACTGGGGAATGGATAATCTTGCAAAAATTAATTCTTTAGTCTCTGCAGTTTGTAAAGATATTCCAACATGTCATCACACTCTGAGTGTAATTATTAGCTGTAACAACATTCAAAACTACCTTTACACAATTTCATGTCAAGGTCTTAAGACACTCCAACATACTATGTATTGATACTTTGGCTTTCAGGTCTTAACCTACCCGGAGTCTCCTGTGAAGATTCTTTATTTCTCTTTCCATGTCATGCTTTTGGTCCTGAAGTTTTTTAACGGTATCTGTAAAAAAAAAATAAATAAATAAATAATAAATAAATAAATAAATAAAATCCAAATTTACTATCTATTTACTTAAGGAATAGAAACAAAAAGAATAGGTAGGCATTTTAAAAAGCATACTCAGCGAATACTATTTTTATAATCCGAAGTCGCCAGGGAAAACCAATATGATCAGAAGTTACCTAATGAAAAATGTCAATACATACATATTTCTATATGGAGGCAGGGGAAAAAAAAAAAAAAAAAAGTCAGCGTAAACCAACTCAGTTCTGATACCAATCCCAGTCTCTTCTCAATCCAAACACAATTTCAACTTGGCAAAGCAGCAAGAAAAAGCATAAAAACAGTTTCCACAAGTAACATGGAAAGATCTTAAAAATTGGTGTTTGGAGGGTTTTACTCTTTAAATAGAAGCTGGAGCTACATTAAACCTTTTGATTCATGCTCCTTCATCACGAAGCTGCTGACAAAAAGCCCTCACAGCTCTGCCTTCAACAGGGATAAAATTACACTCGTGCTCACGACCCTTCCGTTCTTGTGCATCACCCCCCCCATTGGAAGCTGAAATATGCTGTACTTAACGTAAAGGCACAAGCAGTCAGCAAGATGATGCCATGAAAGAGAAAGGACCCCTAAATTTGTGAGCAGCTCTACAAAGGGGTAAGCAGGGTGATCCCTCCCAGCCCCTGAGCCGGCGTCTGCCCGGCTGCCTGCCGGGGTTATTAGCTGGAACCTCACCGGGCACTCAGAGACAGTGTGATTGATTTCCCCATTCATAACTGAACAACTGATGAAGAAGAATAGAGAATAAATTTCTAATTCGTGTATCACGTCGCTGATCCTTGAATCTTAGGGAAGTTTGATTTCTATAACATTGGGTAGCTATGTCAAAACAGTAAGAACTACATACCTGCTCCCAGGTATAGCCTATTGGGCTTAATTATATTTTTCAGCTCAAGTTCTTTATTTCAAGAATTGTGGGGAAAAAAGTTTATACAAGCAATGCTTGTATTACAGGAAGATTCCTGGTCCTTAAATATATTTAGGCTGTTCAAAATAAAAAACCTTGGCAAAAATTTATGAAATTGTATAACACGTTTTAGTATTGTTAACAACACATACATACACTAGCATAAGCACATTGACAAAGTAAAGTTTTAGGGCTCTCATTTTGTAATAGAAAAGACATTCCTGAGTTTTTATTTAGGTATCAGGTCTCGGGAAAAGCATCAAACCAGGATTCACTCAGTGTCCTCGTCCTGCTTATATCTTGGTCTCTGCAAGTAAGCCAAGAACTTCAATACTCTTCTTCCTTTGTCAAAGGGCTTTTCCTCACCATATAAACAAGGCTATGGCAGGTTAAATGAGAAACACGAAGCATTTCAGACCGCTTAAGTCAGATGCAAAGACGATGAATGGATTTAAAGCCCTACGTGCCGATGTGTACGTTCTTCTGCCTCCGTTATGCTCATAAGTGTTTGCTTGTTTCTGGTGCTCAGCTGTGGAACTGCTTGCAGTATTTCCATTTGAAGAAATTCAAGCTTTGCCTCAACAGCCCAGCTACAAAGACTTTTAATGCCACAGCTGTTTTTTTTTTTACAAGAAGGATACAAACCTCAGTTGGCCTGCAAACATGATAACCTTTCAGGCCTGGAAAGCTTGAAACACTACAGCTAGACAGACACATCTGCTTTTATCTCCCTCTTCCAAGACTGCACATTTTATAAGACACATCCAACTGATGTTTAAGCCTGGAAGATAAGCCTAACACTGCGGACTGCTCAGATTGCACGCTACCACGACGCTCAGGCAGAGCCGTCCTGCACTTCTTAGCTCGTCTCAGCTTGGTTGCACACACAACTTGGTCGGACACAGCACAAAGGCGATGCCAGGTTTAAGTCTAAGAGTCCTTCACGCCCATCACCTTTTTTTCTTTAAACTCATGCAAAACATCCCCACTGTGAAACAGGTAACACTGACAGCAGCTCAACACACCCAAAAGAGCTTCCAGTAGCAGCTGGAAACAAAGTATAGCAGATGACCATTTGACCATTCTCTCTTTTAAAGACAGTTAAAAGAAAATGTTGCTTTTAAAAATACCAGTTTCTTTTACAAGTCCAAACAAGCTATGGCTCATCTAAAAATAACCACAAACCAGAAACTCAAAATGCATCCAGAGTCAAAGCTTGTGTAATGCCATTGTTCAGAGCTTTTGTGAGATATGAAATGCACCATTAACTTTTAGTATATTTATGCTTTGAAGTAAAACACAATGGTCTGAATACTCTGCAGTTACTATAAACAATACAGAGCATTTTATAGCCATTCTTGAAACGGTCTTCCCTCCACCCCCAATCCATATAGATGAAAAAACAAAGAGAAGAGAAAAAAAAAAAAAAGCAAAAATCTGCCAAGCAGTGACTGAAAAGAACTTGAAACCTAAATTACAACTAACCAGTGATTTCATGTCCTGCAGTCTAAACTCCTTCTCACATTGTGTCTGCCTACTACAGCTTGAAAACTCAAGCAGATAAAACATGTATGCAGGCAGCTGCTCTCTACACACCTGTGTTGTGATATCCATCCTTCCTCCTCCTCACGCTCCCCTCTTAACACCCACTAACCCATTTCACCTGCAGAGGCTGCTGCCCACCCCAGTTTTCACTCTAGTTGGAAAGTTATCCGGTCTCCTGCTTTTAAGGATGTCAGACAAGACAAGACAAGAGGATGGAGGAGACGGTATCTATTGTTGAGGGGCAACTGAAGAGCAAGGGAGCTGCTTGGATGGATGAACTGGATAATCAAAGCTGGCAAGTGCACGAACCAGCCAGCTGCTTGGGTTTCACTGCAAGATTCAATTATGTCTATATTTCACAAAACAATATTAATTGAAATCAGAGCTGGACAACTCCTTGCTTTTTGAAAGGTCACAAAATAAGTCATGGGAAATGCAGACTACAAGCTTTTACTGTGGAGGGGGGTATTTTAATAGGGTATCACCTGAATTTCCTAAGGCTTCCAGTCAATTCTGTAATGTCTTCTACTTAGAACTAGCAGATACAATCAGTACAAAATAAGAATCAGTATCAACATGCTTTTTTTTTTTTTTTTGAAAATAAATAATTTATTCTATGAATACATTATTTCACATTCTTCATAGAATCATTCTATGATTCTATTGAAATTAAGATACTGCATTCAGACACCCATGGTCGTTTTGTAACTGAAGACACTGAAATCCATAATAAACAACACTGAAGCAGTTAATCCTAATTCAGGGAAACCCAGAGTGGGCATTTTCAGTTCTTGTACCAGTTACATTGGTTTGCCTTGGTCTAGGATAGTGTCTCCACACATAGCAGAGGAAATGCTATCCTCGATAACCACATGTACATAAATAGAGCTGTGTCACTAACAGCTTCCTCCTGTAGGAAGTGGCACTGGTCAGACACCCCAAGGCACGGGCAGTTTCCTTATCAATGCTGCTTTTGAGCTTATCACTGGCAGGCAGTTGGTCTACCCAGTTGAGATAGATATATATATATATATATATATGCGGTGTATATATGTGTGTGTATATATATGCGGTGTATATATGTGTGTGTATATATATGCGGTGTATATATGTGTGTGTATATATATGCGTGTGTATATATATGCGGTGTATATATGTGTGTGTATATATATGTGGTGTATATATGTGTGTGTGTGTGTATATACACACACACACACACACACACGGAGGTGCGTTTATATAGGATAGGGGAATGTCCTAAGTGCACGGGGACACCGTGCGGAGCAGACGCGCCATCTAGCGCCCCAGGCCATCCCCGCACGCCTCGGTGCCCGCGCGAAACATCCCGCTCGCGCCAGTGTTTCCTGGCCTCCTTACATGTGATACACTATACTTAAAAGGCGTTTTTTCCCCATGGAAGATGTTTCATCATAGGTTTTGCTGTGTCTTTCCACAGTTGGGGGAGCCCGCAGGACACGTGCCCCAATGGCCAGGGCAGCTCGCAGCACCACGTCACTACTTCACGTCAACTGCCCACAAAGACCGCACAGGCACTCGCCAGCTCACCCAGGGAGCCTCTTTCTCCTAACTGAGGCCTCTTTTCTGCTTGTTCTTTAGCCAATAATGTTCCATCGTTTTTCAGACGTGTTGTTCAGGTTTTTTCATATTTTAAAATCTAAAGTAACAGTTCACTAAAGAAAAGCTTTTATTGCTCTTTTCAGTTGGATGTTTCAGCTGAAAAAACACCATTCTTTTAAGCAACATTTGAAGATACATAAACCTGCAATTAAATTCTCCATATTTAAGAGCTTGGACATAATACATTCAGACTGATGAAATGACTATCCAAGTCCGATGAGCGTAACAGAAGTTACTGCTAAGATACACTTTTCTGTCTCTTTAATAGAAGATATGGAAGACCCCAAGAACTCAATGTTCTACACTCTACCTCCAAGCTGAGGGTTATTTCCAAGAAGCTGCTCTTTGGGCCACTACTGAAAAGGCAGTAGAGCCAGCAGTAAAGTAACTCCCACACAAGTTTTAGTTATGGATACATAACAAAAACAGTGTTTTAAACCAGTCTTTCAGGGGGGAAAAAAAAAAAAAAAAAAAAGCTATTTTTACAAGTTTGGACTATCCTACTCCTTGGCTGCCATTCTGCCTTATGGCCACTAGATGCTACTCTCCTTCCAGCCTGTACCAAAAATGCTCAGCTCCTCCTGAAGGAATCACATCAAACCATCGGCAAGCAGAGATGAATTTCCCAAACTATTTCTCCAGTAGTAAAGACTGCTGCAATTTTACTCAAAAATCCCAGCCCAAGCTGCGGTTTTCCAAGTGATTTTTATTTTTTTTAAACCAGTCAAGTATCAGACAGAGCTATTTTGTAAGACTGCAGAAACATTCTTGCATTGTCTGCCTTTGGTTTGATACAAAAAGAGTGGAAAAGAAATGAAGAGTAAAAACCTAGGCCAATTCTAGAAAAGCAACCAGTCTGTTAAGGTAAGGAAGTATTGCTTAGGAAGAAATAAGCTGACAGCCACATGTCTGAAGAAACTGGGCTTAAATTAGCTTGCCTAATTTGCTTAAGACTTTACCTTTTCCTGATAACAGACCAATTTAAAATCTTTACTAGGAACATTGGCCTCACTGTTAAAACTAGTAATAGTTAAGGTCAAAGTATGTTGTTTAGTCTTTGTATATCATGGAAGAATAGCAGGTATTTCAACTCTATAAAAAAAATATTGTGCCCAAACAACTCCACAGGGTAGGGAGTTCAGGCTGGAACACCTGAGCACATCTCAGAGATCAGAGAGGCGACTGAAGCACAAAGAACTAAGCAAATATGCAGAAAATATGAATTTCATTACAAACCCCAACCATTTCTTCCACAGTGGCAACAGTGAGCAGATAAAGCTGTATTCTAACTTTGTTGAAGCCTGTCAAATTCATTCTAAGGTTACAGATGGATACAATAATATGATCAAATCTACACAGGAAGAAACACATAATACATAGACATGTCACCTACGACACCTGTGCATTTTAGGGCTTATATCCTTCAACCCACCCATTTTTCCATCGAAAACACCTTTCTTCAAGTGGAAAGAATCATCAGTTATACAGATTCTCAAGGTACCTAGTAACTTCTGGTATTTTGGCACTTTAAAAAGATGATTCTTAAAAAGTTACACCAATCACCCAGTCTTCAAAATGCACAAGCAACACGCTATTATTAAGTCTGTAATTTCATGTTCTTCTACTTTGAAGAGCAACTTGAAAACAGCACTATTTTAGATTTATTCTTAATTCACAGGTTTTTGCTTCCACACCAACCAGACTGGAAAAGCAAAGACAAGGTGACCTATTTCCATGGTGTAAGGGTTCTGCAAAGCCAGTCTAACTAGAATTCAGATACACAAAAGACGAATAAAAATATTTTCACTATTTCAGCATTCTTTTTTAGCTATTTTAAAGCATCTTCTCCCTCACAGGAGAAGCTCCTAATACTTACTCTCCAAATCTGATATGATGAGATTGTCATGAAGTTTCACAGCACGATGCTGCTCTACTTCATCCTCCAGCTCAAAGATAGTTTCTTTCATGTCACTTCTCTCGGTCTCTTTTTCATCCAGTTCTGCCCGAAGTTTTTCTAGAGTCACATTGAGATCCTCAATTTGTTTCTTGGCTTCTTCTTGAAACACTCTGTATTCATCTTCAACCTGGAAAAGAAATACCGTATCATAACACCATTAGCTAAATTGATTGCATTTTAAAACACATTTTGGTTTCTTTTAGTTTCGTAACTGTCATACTTGAAGTATATCTTCAAAACCATAAAAAGTATGAGCAAAGAAGTTGAATATAAGCCTTTAAAAATGTGTTGTTTCAGTGCAACTAGTTTTCTGAGCCAGAGTAAAACATTTTTATCTGAGTTGCCTATATGAGCCTTCCCCAGCCACTCTGTAATAGCACTATCTTGCATTCAGGCAAAGCAATACCACCATAGTACCAAGGGCTGTGGTTTCATGAGCAGCTGATCCAATTTAACATCTAGCTGCCACAGAAAATGGAAAATCTCTTTACTCTTTCTTTCTCTTGCCAAAAAAGTCTGCCTTCTCTCCCATGCATCAATTTTAGTGCTTGCTGGATCTGAGAAATGATTCATTTCCTTAACAAAGTAGAAAGCTTCTTATTTCTGTGTGATGTGTTAGTGAACTGAAGTAGTTCCCAGGGGAGCCTTACAAGCTATTGAACTGCCTCAGTAAAAACAAGGAAAGGAAGAGGTAGCAGACTTCTCCCTTTTGGGAGCAATGAGGCTGTTTTATGCTGCCACATGAAACTGCAACTTAAGTAATACCAAGCTGAGATCAGAGGCACAGTAACATTAACCCTCATGCCCAGTGGCAAAAATAGGGTGTCAGAAAAACAAGAGAAATTTGGTCATGGCTTAGGGTGGGTCACCACAGCCAGGCACCAGTTTTAATCAACACAATACCCAGCTTTAAGTCATCAGCTTCAATTAACTTATAACAGTAATAGTACTACCCAACATTAATTATTAAAATTACATATTTATTTTCAGATTAATGTTGACTCTAACTGGCCATGGACAAAAGATGTTGCTTTGCAACTAACATATCACTCGGACATAAAATTTGGTATAAACTTGAAAACATTCCTTCTGCATCTGTAAAAGGTCCTACAAATCAACAACAGCTGGACAACGCACTCACACTGTGATTCCAGGTCCTTCCTCCACGACATCTCTCCTTCACCACTTGGACACTAAACTCCCTCAAACTCTTGCAAAAGGTATATAATTTAAGCATAAAATCCATACAATATTTAACATACTGTATAAGTTCATCTTTCAGCATAATTTGACTTTAAATAAGGGTATTTGTAAAAATAAGCAAACACCCACCCACCCTGTGGTTGAATGTATCGATGCATATTAAAAGAAGATGCACACCATTTTCACAGGAAAAGACAAGAAAGCAATCCAATATTACCACAATCTGATAAACCTAAATTAACCCTTTACTTCTAGAAGAACTGCAATGATTGATGACAAGAGCCCTGGTATACACACAATATTAAAATTCACTGGCTTGTTTTAAACAATACCTTAGCAATGGCATCCTGCAATCGATTGGCATCATTGCGAGTGTGGGCCAGCTCTTCCTGCAGACTACTGGCCAATGTCTCTGCTTTTTCTTTATCCAGTCTGACACTTTCCAGCAAGTCTTGTATATCTGATTTATCTCCAGAATTGTGTATAGAATATAGCTCAGCCACTTTCTGCTTTTCGTGCTCTAACTGAGCTTTCAGCCTGTTCATCTCAATTTGGTCACTGGCTACTGTGGCTTTGTACTCCTCCAGGGTAGATGCTATTGCTGTCTTGCTCTTCTGCTCTGATTCAATAATCCGTTCCATGTGATGATTTCGTTCTTTTAATGCCCCTATCATTTCTTGGGCCTCTTTGTTGTCTTGTTCTGCCATCTTCAAAGTGTTGCTCAAGTGCTGCTGAACACCTAGCAGCTGCTCTCGCTCAAACCGAGCGTTCTCTGCAAGGTCCATGTAGCGTTGCTCTAACTCCATATAGCGACCACTTTTCATATCTTCATCAATTACATATGAGATATGGTGTTCATCTAAAAGGGACCGAAAATACTCGATCTGACGGCTGAAGTGCTCCAATTTGTCGCTTTGCTGGCACAAAGATTCCATAAGGATTACTTTCTCCTCTCCAAGTCTTTCATTCTCGCTGTTCAGCTCTTGTGTTATTTGCTGTAAATCTGCAAGCTCTTGCAGTGTGGCCTGGAGTTCCTCTGCTGTACTGTGTTGGTTCTCTTCCATCTGATGTATCCGTTCGGTCAGACAAGCTACAGACACTTCACTGGCATTGCCACTGCTTCCTTTCCTAGATCTTTCAATACTCGGTACACCTTCAGACTCTGAAGATGATGGAGCATCTAAAGCATCATCACTTGATGTCAGTGGCTGATAAACTTCACTGCACTCACTGTCTAAATTATCCATTGAGTTACTATGTTGATTGTCCATCAAAGTATTTTCATCTTGACTTAATAGGTCTTCCATTGATCCCGGTGCAGAACCTTCCACTGAAGAAGTCAGAGTACCACCACCATCACTGTGGTTGCCAGCTGTAATCTCTGGGCTCAAAGACTGATAGCCAAAGAGCTTTTCAGAGTTGTCCAGTCTTTGCTCCAAAGAAAAGCCTAATGCATTTAGCCTGTCCTTCAGCATGCGGTTCTCATTTTTCAACTGGTTGAGCTCTTCTCGGATGGCAGTGTTTTGCTCCTGTAACTGTAGCAAGGTGGACTCGACATCAGTGGGCTGATGGACAACAATGGCCTCCTTTTCTTCAGATTTTTCATCGCCTTCGATTTGATCTTCATTAAGTCCCAGCTGAGCACGCATATCCCTTAGTTCATTCCTCAGATGCAAGATTTCCACATCTTTAGTTTTTGCTAGAGTCAGAAGATCATTCACCTTTGCTTCCAAAGCAGCTTTGTCACTGATCTGATTGTCTGATTTGGACTTGCTCATTCGAATATCCGATTCCGGATTGGTACGGCTCCGGGAACGTTTTGCCAGTACCATATCATTGGTCCCTTGTCCAGTCAAAGGCAGCTTTTTGCTCTGGCTCAAACGGGAACGGTCACGTATTCTCTCTCTGGAAGAGCTTGATTCTTTATTCCCGGATGAAGTGCTACGCTTAGTTGTGGAACTTGTACCTATATGTTTTTCAAAAGTTAGGAGCATTAGTTTAATAAAACCAGTGTCTGTAAAACAAGACTGTGTATTTTCTATCCACTATATAATGAGTGTTATTCCAAAACACACTGGCAAATACATTCCATAAAATATATTTATAGTTAGCATTTAAATAACCTTGAGCTGTCGGAATGCTTATGAATAAGTGTAATTTTAATCGACACAGGTATGGCTTCACCAGCATTTTGAAAATTAGTTAAAGTTTAAAACCGTATCACTTGCAACAGTTTCTTTTTTGTCTTATACAGCTTCTTATAAATTGCATTCCACGTCTCGCCCCAAAGTGCTAATCCTGCAATTCAAATTTATCTCTTTTCAGCAGATTTGAATGTAAGCTTTTAAGTGATGAATTGTGTACTATGATTTCCCAAAACAAAAGCTAAGTTTTAAACATTTTCATCGTATTTGAGAAAGATCAGAATGGATTACTGCTATTACTACCTTATTTCCAGACACTTTAACTTTGCTAGAGTACTCAATCCAAAAACTTGTAACTATTTCCATCTGTATTGGTAAAACAAAATACCATTTTCCGGAGCAGTTTATGAAAGCTGTCTGCTTTGTTTTCACAAAACAATATATAATATTAAAAACACTACAGCAAAAAGTTATCACAGGTAATCACACTATTACCGAACAGGCAAAGGAGACCAGGGCCAAAGCACCAGACGTGCTTAATTTCAGCGTGGCCTTACTGACCATTTCATTAGGCAGTTTAGACCCTCACCACAAAACAGGAATATATGAAGTCATTCAGCCACCCTCCTTTAGTGTCAATGCACCTTTTTACCTGCAACGGTTTTTTGTTTATTTTCCAGACTGCTCATGGTGGTCCCTGAAGCTGAAGAGGCTGCTGGTACACAAGTGCTCTTCTTTGCCTTGACACCATTGGTCATTGTCACTCCACCGCCACCAGCCATCCCCGCTAAGAGGTCATCATTACTCTTAGTCTGAAAGAGAGAAACAGCTTCAGGACAACTGACCAGTAAATCTCCACAGCCAACATTTCTCATCTTACAGACGCTGTCAACTTAAGTTTGATATCTAGAAGGTACACACATAACTATTCATGTGTTTTTGAAGTATATTGGAAAGTGCAATTGCACTCAAGAGTAGTTACGTTTAAACTGAACTTCAGCCTCTTATCGTTGACCACAAAAAATTATTCTGTTCTAGACAGAAGCAAATGCTTCACCTTGCAGTAATAAAGAGAATTGAAAATAATGGTTGCACAGTAATACAAAGCAGTGTAATACTTTCCAATTTCACCTGAAGGATTGCTCAAGTATAAGCATGAATGTTTTTCTTACAGAAAGTAAACTAGAAAAATATAAAGGAATTTTGTATCTTGTCCTTCAAAAGCAAGCAAAAATATCAGGTGTTTTTCAGTGAGCAAATTCACAACAAAGCAAACAAACAGTATCAACCAAAGACTAATATAATACAATTTCTATGTCAAAATACTAAACCCCAGATTGCTAGACATGAGGAGAGCGTTCCCCAGGGACTGAGGTCCCACACTCACCATAAACCTTTGCCTTGGTTTCATGCTCTGTACTAAGCACCCTCAAAGACAGGATATTTCCATGATCCTCTCTGAAACTACCGTTAGCGGAAAAAGCTCTCTGGAATGCGACAAGATATAAACCACAGAAGTCTCAAGAAGCTGGGTTCCCAAATCAAGAATACACTTTTCAGAGTAAGGCAAACTCTAAAATAAGTAAACTCTAAAATAGTAAGTATTCATTAGCAGATTTCAGAACACTTCAAAAATGCATAAACAAAGAATGTTAAATATGCTTCCTGTTTATAAGGGGAAAAGAAAAAAGAAAAGAAAGCATCTGTATTAGCAGCATTCTTTGAGTAACTATTCTACTTAGCTGGTTAGGACATCTGAAGTCTCACAGAGCTACCCAGATAAGAGTACTTAGGACCTAAGCAGTTGCTTTACATCATGACTTGCAGTTTCTGTAGGTTTATATTAACTTCTAGTTCCTCTTACATTTGTTTTAAAAACTGCTAGACTTTATGATTCTATTCATTAAAAATGAAGTCATACATGCTTAATGAAAAGAATATTTGCATCTCCATTCTCCATAGTAACTTTTTGCAACGGGGTACTTCAGAACTTCTAGGTTCACTGATCACAATATTGTACAGCAAGCTCGGAGTCACGGATGTGGCTTGTGCCATTTACAAATGAAAGCAGCTGCAAAACAAGAGGGAGCTTGGAAAAACAACATATTTATTCTGCAAGCAGATGCTGAAAAAGCACATAACTGACATAAGTATTCTGGGAGGGCAAAATCCTCTAGGACAAGAACATTTTATACTGAATCATGTAAGAAATGATGTAGCCTTCTAAAAAGCATTTTAGAAGTTTGGAATACACATCCCTCAAGTTGCAGTTTGACACGCATTTAAACTGGCTCTTGCTGCAGTTCCCCTATCCCTCTCTTCTGCAAGCCCTTTTATTCCCATGTTCTCTGTACACATTTTGCTGTGTAAACTGAAGCCTTTTCAAAGGGCTCCTTGCTCCCAGGAGCCAGATCGGTTCCCTGATCTGCTGCATCACTGAGCTGCGCAAAATAGCACGAGCAGCTTAAGCAGCAAGAGGAGGACATAAACCTTGGGGGCTGCAGAACCAATCCAGAACAGACTATGCTGAGAGAAAATTGTGCTTAGCTCTGGTTTATTATGGAATGAAAATCCTAAATCCTCTGCTAACTGGTGCCATTTTCTTAATACCTAATTGGACTCCACATCTAATGCTTAAGAGTGGGCATAAGTGTCAGGAGGGGGAAGAACCTTGTGATGCAATTGCTCATACTGCCTAAAAACAACCAGTTACCAGAGCCCCAGAACAAAACTGCTCTCTGCCCCTGCTAAACAGGTGACAGTTCAAAAACTGGGAGCTGTCAGCATTTTTACCCTCCTAAAGGAGTGGGAAATTAGATTAAGCTCTGAGGCACTTATAGCACCACTAGATGTTATCAAGCCAAATAGGTCAAATGTGACTCAGCTCAAATGAAAAAATGGCTGCATAAAATATACAGAGGCTGCCATGAGTCATCCCAAAGCCCTGCTGAACAAAGGCAATTAGGGCTGCCGCTTTCTCTGACTTGCCCGTGAACTATTTCTAGCCTAGGTTGGACGGCACTGCCTCCTCTGCAGCCAATTAGTAATCACTTTCTCAAAGCCGTGACACGAAAGCCCTGGCACACGAAGCCGGTGAGCGAGGCTGCAAGTTGTCTGCAGAGCAGAAGCTCTCTCTTCTTGACACTGCTTAATGCCATCCATTCCTGACTCGAGAAATCACAGCATTTGTGTAACAGGTATCTCTAATAAAAGGAAAATCAGTGTCACATGTTTGTTAAATGGTTTATTTGCAAGGAAAGGCAGATTTGTTTCAGTACATGAAGAAAACAGCTCAGCCATTTACTGCGAACAATGTAACCCTCAACACCATTAAAAAACCTTCCATTAGTGAGTGAAAAGTTAGGAAATATAGTACTTAAAATGTTCATCCTGACCTATTTTGATTTTATATACAAAAAGACTGTTTTTAATCAATTCATATTCTATTAATATACTATTTTCCCTCTCCACATCTTTACTTCATTCAGTACAATGAAACACAAACAAGCACCTCTACCTCATTTCACCTCAGTGTTTTCAACATGTAGAACCTACTCACTGCACCTCATTCCAATTCCGTTTTCAGCTTATAAATAAACTCACATATGCGTGTATTTGAATATACTTATATATGTTAGGCATCATTATTTCTGTCTGGGATTTGCTTTGATGCTCACTGTTGCTGTATTTGAGTGCTGCAAGCAGTCGTGTAATTAAGTTATTGACATTTTGTAAACAATACTGAAGCCTAGACCCAGGAATACTGAAAACACATTCTGATTTTCAGTACTCAAACTTTTGTGTCCTCATGCTGATTTTTCACAGACGTTTTTGCAACTCATTTGTATGAACTACAGTCTTCTAATTACCGTTGTGGGTGCTAGCATGATCAGAACTCATTAGATCAAAAAGCATGTGAAAATGCCACGGTCTTAAAAACAGAACACTTATCTGCAGAGTATTTTCTTATAGATTAAAAAAATAGTAAGGGCTGGCAGTTTTATCTTTACAAAAATTCTGGGCAAACTGGAAGCCAGAAAATTACAAAAAGAAGCAACCTACAAAAAGTTAGTAACATATTCCCTAGTATCACACCCTGGAATATCATTCAGTTGTACACAAGGATGGGTGTCTCAGTTTCTTACTATACTCATTGCTTAGACACTTAACCTAGAAGCGGGGAAGTCTACAGAACAATGCACAGTTAGAGAAGCCCAAAGCTGAGCACTGCCCTATGGCAATACCACAAAGGGGATAGAAAAATAGGTTCTCTAATGTGTCCCAAAACTAAAAAAGTCCTACGAATAAATTAGCCATTAGTCATGAAACATTTTTACTGATCAATTTAAGACTTGCTTAGTCCTGTAGCTGCATATTGCAGTCCTTAATGTTTGCCTGCCATGCAATGTGCAACCCAAAATTTTCTCTGCCTACATCAGGGACCAAATAAGTTAGCAAGTGGCTGCAATTTAACACATTGCTATGCTGCTGACCTTAATGCTAGCTACGATTCTAGAGTATTAAATGAATGTCTCAAAATACACACTAATCCAACCAGATGAGCTCCTGCAAGCCACAAACTATGAGGAAAGCAATGTGCCAAACACTTCATAGACAAGATCAAAGATAAATTTGAAATTAAAATATGAGAAAAAAACAAAACAAAAAACCCCACAGCAACTAGTTATTGATACTTCTCTCCAGACAGTAAACATATATAAAAGTTGCCAGCACCTATATATCCACAAAATATAAACAACCAGTTTAGTTGTGTAAGTATGGAACACTCGAAGAGTTGTCATTATTATTATGTTTCATTAAACATAGTTGGCATAACAACAACTTCACAAGGAAAATGCTTCAAACTGTATGAATAAGCCTGACTATAACACAAAGCTGAGATAAGTCTTCACAATTAAGGGTGAAATTTTCATTGTCTCAAACATATTTAGTTGTCAAATCCTAATTTGACCCTTAAGCTTAGCCAGAAGGGCTGCTAATATTAAGGGTAAAACTACAAAAACAACGGTGTCAAATTTCTTTAGTGGTTGTTCATGCTCTTCCATCTTACCAAGAGTTACAACACGAGAAAATTGATAAGAAAACCACAAAGGACTTTCACTTCCATATTCTTTGAGAAGTTTTTGGAAAGCCAAAGCCAGTAGAGTCAACACGCATCAAAAGATTATTTCAAGTTAAGAAGAATGCAGGACACAAATATTTGGGGGTTTGGCAGTCTGGCTGCAGTCTTGCTTGCAAGTTCATGAGCAGAAGCATCATCACCACAACAGAGAGGCAAGAGAAAGGGAACACACCTTCTGGCTCCGGTAACTCCCAGTACCTACTTTGGAGAGACCCAGCAATTGCCACATCACTTATTTCTAGATCATTATTTGCTAGTTATCGAAAAAGTCTATGTGGTTTCCTGGAGGTGTTGGTGGCTTAGGTCCCAGTTGGAGCCAGATCCACCATCTCAGTGCCACCCAGAAGCGTTTGCTGCCGGTAGCAGCTCTGCGACAGCAAACCTTAGTAAGCCTCATTTTTCTGGGTTGTTGAAAATCATATGCTCCTAAATGGACTGCCCTATTTCGCTAATATTAAAGGAAAACCTCTGAACTTATTTGAGGAGCAAGAATCGACTTGCGAAAATTCAGCTCAAGCAGAGCCAGAAGCAAAGGCCAAAACAGCTACAAGAAGAACACAGCTGCACTGACATGACACAGATCACCAATACCGAAAAGTTTCTCATGTTAGATAACTCATTAGTTCTTTTTTCAGAATCACTACGTAGCTCTTATCAAATCCCATTAGTCACCACAGCACCACTTGAGCATGCTGCGACACTACTAATAACACTCAGCAGAGCCCAACTTCCACCCTGCTCCTCCTGCAGGACCACCAGGCTCTACAAGGTGCTTTGCTTTCCATCACGTTACATGTTGGAACATAAAAATATACTGCACAAATGCCACAGAGGACCCTATCACCCTGACCAGAGCTACAGAACTACCCAAATTCCCTTCAATTACCTATAACAAGTCTCCAGTTTAAGTGGCTTTAATGGTATCTTAACGTTCTAGTCTTTTTAATGCTTCATTGCCAAAAATAAAAATAATCAGAACATTCTATGAGTTACCTTCAAAAGGGAGGCCGATGTCCCAGTTTTTGAGAGTTTTGTTACTGCAGACACCGAGGAGCCGTTTTCTGCCTTGTTTTTTTCAGTTGTTTGAGTTTTATTTACTCCAGGCACTTTGGGCACTGAGCCAACACTCCTGCTTGCTTTCTTCATTCTGGGCTGTCTGTTTATGATGCATTTACAAACAAACCTACAAACAGAGAGACATTTTTAATATAGGCTACAAATGAAACGTGTATTTCTAATGCTCTATTTAAGACCACATTCAGAATAGCACTCAGCACTGCAAATTGAAGCCAAACATATACATGCAACTGACCAGCTTTTTTTTTTTTTTTTTTTTTTTTTTTTTTTAAAAATA